>JAAIUW010000275.1:0-35772 GCA_014851425.1 Senna tora | reverse complement strand
ACCCGAAACCCTAAACCCTAAACCCTAAATCCAAACCTCTACCCTAACCCTAAACCCAAGCCCTAAACCCTAAAACCCTAAAGCCTAAACCCTATATTTAAATCATAAACCCTAATGCCTAAAGCCTAAATCCTAAACCCTACACCCGATATCCCAAACCCTAAACCCCAAACCCTAAACCCTAAACCCAGTTCCCTAACCCGGATACCCTAAACCCCAAACCCGAAACCCAAACCCCAAACCCTAAACCCCAAACCCTAAAACCTAAACCCCAAATCCAAACTCTAAACCCTAACCCTAAACTCTAAACCATAAACACTAAATCCTAAACCCATAAACCCTAAACAATAAAACCTAAACCCTAAACCCTAAACCCCAAAACCCAGAATCCTAAACCCTAAACCTTAATCCTAAGTGCGAAACCATAATCCCAAACCCTAATTGTAAACTTCAAATCCCAGACACTTACCCTAAACCCCAAACCCAAATCCCAAACCCTTCACCCTCACCCTAAACCCCAAATCCTAAATCCTAAACCTTAAACTCTTAAACCCTAAACCCTAATCGTAAACCCTAAATCCTAGACCCTAAACTGTAAACCCCGAACCCCAAACCCGAAACCCTAAACCCTAACCCTAAACCCAAAACCATAATCCCTGAACCCAAACCCTAAACCCTAAACTCAACCATAAACCCTAAATCCTAAACCATAAAACACCGACCCTTCACCCTAGTGCCCAAACCCTAACCCTAAATCCTGAACCATAATCCCTAAACCGCAAACCCTATAACCTAAACCCCAAACCCTAAACCCTCATCCCCACATCATAAACCCAAAATTCTAAACCCTAAACCCTAAACCCTAATCCTTATGCCCCAAACCCTAAACCCCTAACCTTAAACCCTACACCCCTAACCAAGACCCTAAACCATAAACGCTAAAACCTTACCCCAAAACCTTAAACCTAATCCCTAAACCTTGAACCCCAAACCATAAACTCCCGAACACTAAACCCCAAGCTTTAATCTTCAACCCGAAACCCTAAACCCTAGACTCTAAACCCTAAACCCTAAACTCTAACCTAAACCCTAAACCACACCACCCGAAACCCCAAACCATAAACCCTATAACCCAAACCCTAAATCCAAAAACCCCAAACCCTATACCCTTAACCCCAAACCCCAAACCCTAAACCCCAAACCCCAAAACCTTAAATCCGATATCCTAAACCCTAAATCCTAAACCTTAAACCCCAAGCCCTAAACCCAAACCCTAAACCCTAAACGCTAAACCCTACACCCTACACCCCAAACCAAAAAACCTTAACCCCAAACCCCATACCCTAAACTCAAAACCATAAACCTTAAACCCAAAACCCTAAAGCATAAACCCCAAACCCTAAAACCAAAACCCTAAACTGAAAGCCTAAACGCTAAACCCTAAACCCTTAACCCTAAACCCTAAACCCTAAACCCTAAACCCTACACCTTAAACCCCAAACCCTAAACCCTAAACCCTAAAAGCTTAACCCCAAACCCAAACCTAAACCCCAAACCCCCAAACCATGAACCCTAAACCCTAACCCAAAAGCCTAAACCCTAAACCCTAAATGCCAAACCATAAACCCGAAACCCTAAACCCAACAGTCTAACCCTAAAGTTTAAACCGTAAACCCCAAACTATAAACCCCAAACCCCAAACCCGAAACCTTAACCGTGAACCCCAAACCCTAACCCTACACCCCAAAACCTAAATCCTAAACCATAAATCCCGAACCCGTAACCCCAGACCCTAAAGCCTAAACCCTAAACCTTAAACCCAAAACCATAAACCACAAACCCTAAACCATAAACCATAAACCCCAAAACCCTATACCGTAATCCGTAAACCCCAAACCCTAAACCCCAAACTCAAATCCTAAACCCTAAACCCATATGCTAAACCCTAAACCCTAAAACACTAAACCCTAAACCCTAAGCCCTGAAACCCTAAACCCTATACAATAAAACCCTAAAACCTAAATCCTAACCCCAACCCAAAACGAAAACCCTAAACCCTAAATCTTAAACCCTAAACCCCAATTCGTAAACCCTAAACCCTAAAACCCTAATCCCTAAACCTTAAACCCTAACTATAAACCTTAAACCCCAAACCCTTAACCACAATCCCCAACCCTAAACCCTAAACCATAACCGCAAACCCTAAACCACAAACCCAAACCCTAAACCATAAACCCCAAACCCTAAACCCTACGCCCCTAAACCCTAAAACCCCAAACTCTAAACCCCAAACCCTAAACCCCAAACCATAAACACCAAACGCTAAACCCTAACCTCAAAACCCTAAACACTAAACCCAAAACCTTAAACCCCAAACCCTAAAGCATAAACTGTAACTCTAAACTCCAAACCCAAATCCTAAACCCTAAACCCAAAACCCTAATGTAACATCCCGCATTCAAAATACAAATTAACTAGAATATTTATTTCATTAGAATATAGAGTTATACAGGTAAATGAATAAAGTCAAATTTAGATAAATTAAATAAGAGAAATGGAACTTAATATTCAATAAATAAAATTAAGAATAAAGAATTAAATAATAAAGAAATAATTGGACTGGTAATATTTAATTAACATATTTTAGAATCTTGGATTTTACAAAGGGATTAAAATGATAACAATACATAAACTTATAAGGATTAAATTGTAAGAAAAGATAAAATGAGGATTTCTTAGGCCATAAATAAAATCAAGGGTTAATAAGTAAGTTTACTAATGGCCTCTATAAGTCACTAATAATATCTATTTTAATTAATAAGAAATATATTATTAAAAATGTAGGGACTAAATTGCAAAGATTTCGTAGAAGCACTATAAATTAATAACTTTACCATTAATTAATGATTTGTTAAGAAACCATTTAATCCCACGATTTGTCAGCAAGCTAGGTGTCACCATGAGACTTAAGGAGGATTAGAGTGAGGACACCTTACTTATGAGTCATCAAGTTAGGTGTCAATTCACCAACAAAGTGGGATTTAGAGGTTGACACCTCATTAAACCCATGCATCATCACATATGTCATCAACTTAGCCATTAAGTTATAAAGAGGGGGAAAACGTGGGAGGTGGCTAATCATATAAAAGCAATATGAGTCATGAAAATAGGTGGCAAGAATATAACAAACCTAGTTTAAAAGCTTGACATCTCATTAAAACATGCAAACTTAATGATGATGCCTACTTACACTACAAGCTAGTTATCACTAAACTAAATACCCAAACCGAAACTTTGAACAACAAAATGGAAGTCACACATGTAACATCTCACTCCCAAAAATACTTAAATTAGGCGACTTAAATAAGTCTAAGTGATATCTTAAATATTAACTAAAAATAAAATTGAAGTATTAGAATAGTAAATTTCTAAAATGATTATATTATTTTATTTAATTATCAAATTTTAGATAAAATGAAAACAAGTTCTTGAATTTTAAGAAGATTTGAAAGTAAATGACATACGACAATTAAATAATTATGCTTGGGGTCAAATAAGAAGATAAAATTAGAGAATAGGATTCAAGACTATACCCTAACCCCAATCCCTAAACCCCAAACAATAAATCCAAATCCGAAACTGCAAACCCTAAACCCTAAATCCTAAACCTTAACCCTAAACCAAAACCCTAACCCAAAACCCTAAACCCTAAACCCTAAACCCTAAACCCTAAACCCTAAACCAGAACCAAAACCCTAAACCCTAAACCACAAACCATAAACCCAAAACCCAAAACCCTGAACTATATA
Organism: Senna tora; assembly: GCA_014851425.1. Lineage (NCBI taxonomy): Eukaryota > Viridiplantae > Streptophyta > Magnoliopsida > Fabales > Fabaceae > Senna > Senna tora. Next base: position 31,963 of record JAAIUW010000275.1, on the reverse strand, counting down.
CCCTAAAACCCAAAACCCCAAAACCCTAACGCTAAACCCTTAACCCAAAACCGTAAATCCTAAACCCTAAACTCTAAACGTCAAACCCTAGACCCTAAACTACAAACACTAAACCCCAACCCAAACCCTAAACCCTAAACCCAAAACCCTAAACCCAAACCCTAAACCTAACCAACCCTAACCCTAAACCCTAAACCCTAAGCCCTAAACCCTAACCCTAAACTCGAATACCCTAAACCTTAAACCCCAAATCCTAAACCCTAAACCCTAAACCCTAAACCCAATCCCTAAACCCAATACCCTCAACCCAAATCCCTAAACCCCAAACAATAACCCCAAACCCTAAACACCAAACCCTAAACCCCAAACCCTAAATCCTAAACCTTAAACACCAAACCCAAAACCCAAAACCCAAAACTCTAAACACTAAATCCTAAACCCAAAACCCTAAACCATAAACCCAAAAACCTAAACCCAAAACCTTTAAACCTATACCCTTAACCCTAAACCCTAAATGCTAAACTCTTAACCCCAAACCCTAAACCCCAAAATATAAACCCCAAACCGTAAACCGTAACCGAAACCTTAAACCTTAAACCCTAAAACCCTAAAACCCTAAAGCCTAAACATTAAACCCTAAAGTCCAAAGCCTAAAGACTAAAGCCTAAACCCCCAAACCCTAAACCCCAAAACCCTAAACCCGAAACCCTAAGCCTTAAACCACAAACCATAAACCCCAAACCCTAACCCTAAACCCTATACCCCAAACCCCTAACCCCCAACCGTAACCTTAAACCGTAAATCCTAACCTTAAACCCCAAACCCTAACCATAAACCCCAAATCCTAAACCCCAAACCCCAAACCCTAAACCCTACATCCTAAACCCTAAACCCTAAACCTTAGTCCCTAAACCCCAAACCCTAACCCTAACCCCAAATACTAACCCTAAATCGCAAACCCCAAACCCTTAACCATAAACCCGAACCCCTAAACCGTAACCCATAAACCATAAACCCTAAAACATAAACCCCAGACCCTAAACCCTAAACCCCAAAACCCTAAACCCAAACCCTAAACCCCAAACCCTAATCCCTGAACGCCAAACCCCAAATTGCAGACCCTAAACCCGAAAACTTTAAACCCTAAACCCAAATCCCAAAACCCTGAACCATAAACTCCAAACCCTAAACCCTAAACCCTAAACTCTAAACCCCAAAACCTTAAATCCTAAGCCCTAAATGCTAAACCCTAGACCGCAAACCCTAAACCCAAAACCTAAACCCTAAACCCTACACCCAAACCCTAAACCCTAAACCCTAAAACCCTAAACCTTAAACCCTAAACCCTAAATACAAAAAACTGAACCATAACCCCTAAACCATAAACCCGAAACCCTAAACCCCGAATAATAAACCCCGAACCCTAACCCTAAACCCCAAACCCCAAACGCCAAACCCCAAACCCCAAACCTAAACTCCAAACTCTAAACCCCAGACTCTAAATCGGAAAACACTAAACCCTAAACCAAAAACCCAAACCCAAAACCCTGAACCATAAACCCCAAACCCTAAAACCTAAACCCTAAACCTTAAAACCCTTAACCCTAAACTCCAAACCCTAAACCCCAAACCTAAAACTGAAACCCTAAACCCAAGCCCTAAGCCCTAGACCCTAAACCCTAAACCCTAAACTCTAAACCCTAAACCCTGAACCTTAAACCCTAAACCCGAAACCTCATACCCTAAACCCTAAACCCTAAGCCCTAAATCCTAAACCCCAAACCCCAAAACCTAAACCCCAACCCTAAAACCTAAACCCCAAACCTAATACCCTAAACCCAAATCCTTAAACCCCAACAATAAATCCAAATCCGAAACTGCAAACCCTAAACCCTAAATCCTAAACCTTAAACACTAAACCCAAAACCCAAAACCCTAAAACCCTAAATCCTAAACCCTAAACCCTAAACAATGTACCCAAAACCCTTAACCCTAAGCCACAAACCCTAAACCCCAAAACCCTAAACCCTGAACTATATACCCTAAACCCTAAACCCAAAACCCTAAATGCTAAACCCTTAACCCTAAATCGTAAATCCTAAACCCTAAACTCTAACGTCAAAACCCTAGACCCTAAACTGCAAAACCCTAAACCCCAAAACCCAAACCTAAACCCTAAAAACCAAACCCTAAACCTTAAACCCTAAACCCTAAACCCTAAACCCTAAGCCTTAAAACCCCAAACCCTAAACCCTAAACCATAACCATAACCCGAAACTCGAAACACTAATCCTAACCCTAAACCCCTAACAATAAATGCCAAACCCTAAACCCGAAACCCTAACCTTAAACCCCAAATCATAACCCTAAACCCCAAACCCTAAACCATAAACCCCAAACCCCAAACCCTAAACCATAAACCCTAATCCCTAAACACTAAACCTTAACAGTGAACCCTAATCCCTAAACCCTAAACCTTAAACGCTAAACCCTAAACTCTAAAGCTTAAACCCCCGAACCCAAACCTTAAACCCCGAATCCTAACCCTAAACCCCAAACCCTACCGATAAACCTACACCCTTAACAACAAACCCCAACCCCTAAACCCTAAACCCTAAACCCTGAACCCTAAACCTTAAACCCTAAACTGTATACCCTAAACCCTAAAACCTAAACTATAAACCCTATATCCAAAACCCTAAACACTAAACCCTAGACCCTAAACCCTAAACCCCAAAACCCAAAACCTAAACCCAAAACCTTAAACCTTAAACCCTAAACCCCAAACCCCAAACCCTGAGTGCCAAACCCCAAACCACAGACCCTAAACCTGAAAACCCTAAAGCCTAAACCCAAAACCCAAAACCCTGAACCATAAACCGCAAACCATAAAAACCTTAAACACTAAACTCTAAACCCCAAACCCCTAAATCCTAAACCCTATATGCCAATCCCTAAACTCCAAACACTAAACCCTAAATCCTAAACCATAAACCCTAAAACCTAAAGCCATTACCTTAAGCCCCGAATAATAAACCCCAAACCCTAACCCTAAAGCCCAAAAGCCTAACCCTAAACCCTAAACCCGAAACCCTAAAACCCAAACCCTAAACCCTAAACCCCAGACCCTAAACACAAAAACCCTAAACACAAAAACCCTAAACCCAAAACCCGAAACCCTGAACCATAAACCCGAAACCCTAAACCTTAAATCCTAAACTCTAAACACTAAACCCCAAAACCCTAAATCCTAAACCCTAAAGGCCGAACCCTAAACCTCAAACCCTAAACCTTAAGCCTAAACCCTAAACCCTAAAACCCTAAACCTTAAACCCTAAACCCTAAATCCTAAATCCTAAACCCTAAACCCTAAACCCTAACCTTAAACCCTTTACCCTAAACCCCGAATAATAAACCACAAACCTTAACCCTAAACCCCAAAGAGCCAACCCTAAACCCTAAACCCCAAACCATAAACCCCAAACCAAAACCCTAAACCCCAAACCTTAACCCTAAACCCTAAAAGCCCAACCCTAAACCCTAAACCCTAAACCCCAAACCATAAATCCCAAACCATAACCTTAAACCCCAAACCCTAACCCCAAACCCTAACCCCAAACCCTTAAACCCAAACCGCAAACTCAAAACCATAAACCTTAAATCCTAAACCCTAAACCATAAATCCCAAACTCTAAACCCTAAACCCAACACCGTAAACAATAAACACCAAACCCTAAACCCTAAACCCCAAAACCCAAAATACGAAACCCTAAACCCTAAACCACAAACCCTAAAGCCTTAACCATTAACCTCTAACCGTAAACCCCAGACCCAAAATCCTAAACCCTAAACTCTAAAACCCCAAACCCAAAAAGCCAAACCATAAAACCCAAACCCTACTGTCCCAAACCTTAACCCTAAACCCATACCCCAAACCCAAAACCCAAAACCATAAACCTAACTCCGAAACCCTATACCCTATACCCTAAACCCTAAACCCCAAACCCTAAACCCTAAACCCCAAACCATATACGATAAACCCGAAACTCTAAACCCCAAACCCAACCCGAAACCCCTAACCCTAACCCTAAACCCTAAGGCCCAAACCCTAAACCCTAAACCCCGAACCCCGAACCCTAAATCCTAAACCCTAAACCATAAACCCCAAACCCTAAACCCTAAACCTAAAACCCTGAACCCTAAACCCTAAACCCCAAACCCTAAACCCTAAACGAGAAACCTTAAACCTTAAACCCCAAATCCCAAACCCCAAACCTTAAACCATAAACCCCAAAACCTAAAACCTAAACCCTAACCTTAAACCCCAAACCCTAACCTTAAACCCCAAACACTAAACCATAAACCCCAAACCCTAAAAACTAGACCCTAAACCCTAAACCCCAAACCTTAACCCTAAACTGTTAACCCTGAACCCTATACCCTAAACCTTAAACCCTAAACCCTAACCCATATATCCTAAACCCGAAACCCAAAACCATAAACCATAAACTCCAAACCCTAAAGCGTAAGCCATAAACCCAAAACCATAAACCCAAAACCCTAAACCCCAAACCATAAAACCTTAACCCTAAACCCTAAACCCTAAGGCCTAAGCCCAAAACCTTAAATCCTAAACACTAAACCCTAAACCCCAAACTCTAAACCCTAAAGCCTAAGCCCTAAACCATAAGCCCCAAACCCTAAACCCTAAACCCCAAAACCCAAAACCCTAAACCATAAACCTTAAACCCTAAACCGTAAACTCGGAACCCTACAACCCAAACCCCAAACCCTAAACCCAAAACCCAAAACCCAAAACCCTAAACCAAAAACTCTAAACCCCTAAACTCTAAACACTAAACTCAAAACCCCAAAACCCTAAATCCTAAACACTTAAATCTAAATCCAAACCACAAACCTTAAACCCCAAGCCCTAAAACCCAAACCTCTACCCTAAACCCTAAACCCAAACCCTAAACCCTAAAACCCTAAAGCCAAAACCCTAAACCCTATCTTTAAATCCTAAACCCTAAAGCCTAAACCCTAAATCCTAAACCCTAAACTCGATATCCCAAACCCTAAACCCCAAACCCTAAACTCTAAACCCAGTACCCTAAACCCAAACCCCAAACCCAAACCCCAAACCCCAAACTCTAAACCCTAAACCCTAAACCTTAAATCCTAAACTCTATACTCTAAACCCCAAACTCTAAACCATAAACTCTAAATCCTAAACCCAATACCCTAAACAATAAACCCCAAACCCTAAATCCTAAACCCCAAAACCCAGAATCCTAAACCCTAAACCTAAACCCTAAATGCCAACCATAAACCCCAAACCCTAACCCTAAACCCGAAATCCCAGACCCTTAACCCTAAACCCCAAATCCCAAACCCTAAACCCTTCACCCCCAACCCTCAACCCCAAACACTAAATCCTAAACCTTAAACTCTAAACCCTATACCCTAAATGCCAAACCACAAACCCCAAACCCTAACTGTAAACCCCAAATCCCAGACCCTAAACCGTAAACCCCAAACCCCAAACCCTAAACTTTAAACCCCAAACCCTAAACCCTAAACTCAAACCCTAAACCATAAATCCTGAACCATAAACCCTAAACCCTATACCCTAAACCCCAAACCCCAAACCCTAAACCCTGAACCCCTAAACCCATGAACCCTAAACTCTACGCCCCAAAACCCTAAATCAAAACCGTAAACTCTAAACCCTAAACCCTAAACCTTAAATCTTATAACCTAAACCTAAACACTAAACCGTAAACTCAAACCCTAAACCTTAAACCCCAAACCCTGAACCCTAAATCCTAAACCTTAAACCCTAAACCCTAAACCATAAACACGAAACCCTAAACTAAAACCCTAAACCTTAAACCCCAAACCCAAAACCCTAAAGCCTAAACCCTGAACCCTATACTCTAAACCCAAACCCTAAACCCTAAACCCAATACCCTAAACCCAAATCCCTAAACCCAAAACTGTAAACCCTGAACCCTATACCCTAAACCTTAAACCCTAAACCCTAACCCATAAATCCTAAACCCGAAACCCAAAACCATAAACCATAAACCCCAAACCCTAAAGCCTAAGCCCCAACCCCCAAACCCTAAACCCAAACCCCAAACCCTAAACCCCAAGCCATAAACCCTTAACCCTAAACATCAAACCCTAAACCCTAAACCCTAAGCCCTAAACCCTAAACCTTAAATCCTAAACACTAAACCCTAAACCCCAAACTCTAAACCCTAAAGCCTAAGCCCTAAACCATAAGCCCCAAACCCTAAACCCTAAACTCCAAAACCCAAAACCCAAAACCCTAAACCATAAACATTAAACCATAAACCCTAAACCCTAAACCCTAAAACCTACAACCCAAACCCCAAACCCCAAACCCCAAAACCATAAATCCTAAACCCTTAAATCTAAACCTAAACCCCAAACCCTAAACCCCAAACCCTAAAACCCAAACCTCTACCCTAAACCCTAAACCCAAACCATAAACCCTATAACCTTAAAGCCTAAAGCCTAAACCCTATCTTTAAATCCTAAACCCTAAACCCTAAACCCTAAATCCTAAACCCTAAACCCTAAACCCGATATCCCAAACCCTAAACCCTAAACCTAGTACCATAAACCCGATACCCTAAACCCTAAACCCTAAACCCAAACCCTAAACCCAAACCCCAAGCCCTAAACCCCAAACCCCAAACCCTAAACCCCAAACCCCAAACCCCAAACTCTAAACCGTAAACCCTAAACCCTATCTTTAAATCCTAAACCCTAAACCCTAAACCCTAAATCCTAAACCCTAAACCCGATATCCCAAACCCTAAACCCCAAACCCTAAACCCTAAACCTAGTACCCTAAACCCGATACCCTAACCCCAAACCCTAAACCCAAACCCTAAACCCAAACCCCAAACCCTAAACCCCAAACCCCAAACTCTAAACCCTAAACCCTAAACCCTAAACCTTAAATCCTAAACCATAAAGCCTAAACCCCGACCTCTAAACCTTAAACCCTAAATACTAAACCCAAAACCGTAAACCATAAACCCCAAACCCTAAACCTTAAACCCTAAACCCAAAATCCAAATCCCAAAACCCTAAACCCCAAACCATAAATGCCAAACCATAAACCCCAAACTCTAACCCTAAACCCTATACCCTAGACCCTAAACCCTAAACCCCAAATGCTAAACCCAAACCCTAAACCCAAACCCCCAACCCTAAACCCCAAACCCTAAATTCTAAACCTTAAACTCTAAACCCTATACCCTAAATGCAAAACCCCAAACCCCAAACCCTAACCTTAAACCCCAAATCCCAGACTCTAAATTGTAAACCCCAAACCACAAACCCTAAACCCTAAACCCTAAACCCCAAAAACCACACCCTAAACCCAAATCCCTAAAACCCTAAACTCCAAACCCCAAACCCTAAATCCTAAACCATAAACACCAAACCCTTAACTATAAACCCAAACCCTAAACCCAAACTCTAAACCCTAAACCCGAAACCCTAAACCCTACACCCTAAACACTAAACACTAAACCCCAAACCCTAAACTCTACGCCCCAAAACCCTAAATCAAAACCGTAAACTATAAACCCTAAACAAAGAACACTAAACCCCAAACCCTAAACCCTAACCCTAAACCATCAGCCCAGCCATAAGCCCTAAACCCTAAACCTTAAACCCTAAATCTTATAACCTAAACCTAAACACTAAACCGTAAACCCAAACCCTAAACCCAAATCTCTAAACCCTAAACCCCAAACCCTAAACCCCTAATCCTAAACCTTAAACCCTAAACCCTAAACCACAAACACGAAAACCTAAACCCAAAACCCTAATCCTTAAACCCTAAACCCTAAACCCTAAAGCCTAAACCGTGAACCCTATACTCTAAACCCAAACCCCAACCCTAAACCCAATACCATAAACCCAAATCTCTAAACTCCAAACCCTAAACCCAAAACCGCAAAACCCTGAACCCTATACCGTAAACCTTAAACCCTAAACCCTAACCCATAAATCCTAAACCCGAAACCCAAAACCATAAACCATAAACCCCAAACCCTAAAGCCTAAGCCTTAAACCCCAAACCCTAAACCAAAACCCTAAACCCTAAACCCCAAACCATAAACCCTTAACCCAAAACATCAAACCCTAAACCCTAAACCCTAAACCTTAAATCCTAACCACTAACCCCTAAACCCCAAACTCTAAACCCTAAAGCCTAAGCCCTAAACCATAAGCCCCAAACCCTAAACCTTAAACTCCAAAACCCAAAACCCTAAACCATAAACCTTAAACCCTAAACCCTAAACCCTAAACCCTACAACCCAAACCCCAAACCCTAAACCCTAAATGCAAAACACAAACCCTAAACCCTAAACCAAAAACTCTAAACCCCTAAACTCTAAACATTAAACTCAAAACCCTAAAACCCTAAATCCTAAACCCTTAAATCTAAACCTAAACCCCAAACCCTAAACCCTAAACCCTAAAATCCAAACCTCTACCCTAAACCCTAAATCCAAACCCTAAACCCTATCTTTAAATCCTAAACCCTAAAGCCTAAACCCTAAATCCTAAACCCTAAACCCGATATCCCAAACCCTAAACCCTAAACGTAGTACCCTAAACCCGATAACTTAAACCCTAAACCATAAACCCAAACCCCAAACCCCAAACCCCAAACCCTAAACCCTAAACCCCAAACCCTAAACTCTAAACCCTAAACCCTAAACCATAAATACTAAACCATAAACCCTAAACCCCAAACTCTAAACCATAAACTCTAAATCCTAAACCCAAAACACTAAACAATAAACCCCAAACCCTAAACCCTAAACCGCAAAACCAAAAACCCTAAACCCTAAACCCTAAATGCCAAACCATAAACCCTAAACCCCAAATCTGAGACCCTTAACCCTAAACCCCAAACCCCAAACCCTAAACCCTTCACCCCCAACCCTAAACCCCAAACCCTGAATCCTAAACCTTAAACTCTAAACCCTATACCCTAAATGCCAAACCACAAACCCCAAACCCTAACCTTAAATCCAAAATCCCAGACCGTAAACCGTAAACCCCAAACCCCAAACCCTAAACCCTAAACCCTAACCCCGAAACCCTAAACCCAAACCCTAAACCCTAAACTCAAACCCTAAACCCTAAATCCTAAACCATAAACACCAAACCCTTAACCCCAGACCCCAAACCCTAAATCCTAAATCCTGAACCTTAAACCCTAAACCCTAAAGCCCAAACACCAGACCCAAAACCCTAAACCCCTGAACCCTAAACTCTACGCCCCAACACCCTAAATCAAAACCGTAAACTCTAAACCCAAAACAAAAAACCCTAAACCCCAACCCTAAACCATAAGCCCATCCCTAAGCCCTAAACCCTAAACCCTAAACCCTAAATCTTATATCCTAAACCTAAACACTAAACCGTAAACCCAAAACCTAAACCCAAATCCCTAAACCCTAAACCCTAAACCCTAAACCCCAAATCCTAAACCATAAACCCTAAACACTAAACCACAAACACGAAACCCTAAACCCAAAACCCTAAACCTTAAACCCCAAACCCTAAACCCTGAACCCTATACTCTAAACCCAAACCCTAAACCCTAAACCCAAATCCCTAAACCCAAAACGCTAAACCCAAAACCGTAAACCCTGAACCCTATACCCTAAAACCTAAACCCTAATCCCTAACCCATAAATCCTAAACCCGAAACCCATAACCTTAAACCATAAACCCCAAACCCTAAAGCCTAAGCCCTAAACCCCAAACCCTAAACCCTAACCGCAAACCATAAACCCTTAACCCTAAACCCCAAACCCTAAACCCTAAACCCTAAGCCCTAAACCCTAAACTTTAAATCCTAAACCCTAAACCCCAAACTCTAAACACTAAACCCTAAGCCCTAGACCCTAAACCCCAAACTCTAAATCCTAAACCCCAAAACCCTAAACGCTAAACTGAAAACCCTAAACCCTAAACCCTAAACCCTGCACCCCAAACCCCAAACCCTAAACCCTAAACCCTAAACCCAAAACCGAAAAACCCTAAACCAAAAACTCTAAACCCCTAAACTCTAAACACTAAACTCAAAACCCCAAAACCCTAAATTCTAAAACCTTAAATCTAAATCCTAAACCCGAAACCCTAAACCCTAAACCCTAAATCTCAAACCTCTACCCTAAACCCTAAACCCAAGCCCTAAACCCTAAAACCCTAAAGCCTAAACCCTATCTTTAAATCATAAACCCTAATGCCTAAAGCCTAAATCCTAAACCCTACACCCGATATCCCAAACCCTAAACCCCAAACCCTAAACCCTAAACCCAGTTCCCTAAACCCGATACCCTAAACCCCAAACCCTAAACCCAAACCCCAAACCCTAAACCCCAAACCCTAAAACCTAAACCCCAAATCCCAAACTCTAAACCCTAAACCCTAAACTCTAAACCATAAACACTAAATCCTAAACCCATAAACCTAAACAATAAAACCTAAACCCTAAACCCTAAACCCCAAAACCCAGAATCCTAAACCCTAAACCCTAAACCCTAAGTGGGAAACCATAAATCCCAAACCCTAATTGTAAACTTCAAATCCCAGACACTTAACCCTAAACCCCAAACCCAAATCCCAAACCCTTCACCCTCAACCCTAAACCCCAAACCCTAAATCCTAAACCTTAAACTCTTAACCCTAAACCCTAATCGTAAACCCTAAATCCTAGACCCTAAACTGTAAACCCCGAACCCCAAACCCTAAACCCTAAACCCGAAACCCTAAACCCTAAACCCTAAACCCAAAACCATAATCCCTAAACCCAAACCCTAAACCCTAAACTCAAACCATAAACCCTAAATCCTAAACCATAAACACCGAACCCTTCACCCTAGTGCCCAAACCCTAACCCTAAATCCTGAACCATAATCCCTAAACCGCAAACCCTATAACCTAAACCCCAAACCCTAAACCCTCATCCCCAAATCATAAACCCAAATTTCTAAACCCTAAACCCTAAACCCTAATCCTTATGCCCCAAACCCTAAACCCCTAACCTTAAACCCTACACCCCTAACCAAGACCCTAAACCATAAACGCTAAACCCTTACCCCAAAACCTTAAACCTAATCCCTAAACCTTGAACCCCAAACCATAAACTCCGAACACTAAACCCCAAGCTTTAATCTTCAACCCGAAACCCTAAACCCTAGACTCTAAACCCTAAACCCTAAACTCTAAACCTAAACCCTAAACCCCACACCCGAAACCCCAAACCATAAACCCTATAACCCAAACCCTAAATCCAAAACCCCAAACCCTATACCCTTAACCCCAAACCCCAAACCCCAAAACCTTAAATCCTATATCCTAAACCCTAAATCCTAAACCTTAAACCCCAAAACCTAAACCCAAACCCTAAACCCTAAACGCTAAACCCTACACCCTACACCCCAAACCAAAAAACCTTAACCCCAAACCCCATACCCTAAACTCAAAACCATAAACCTTAAACCCAAAACCCTAAAGCATAAACCCCAAACCCTAAAACCAAAACCCTAAACTGAAACCCTAAACGCTAAACCCTAAACCCTAAACCCTAAACCCCAAACCCTAAACCCTAAACCCTAAACCCTAAACCCTAAACCCTAAACCCTAAACCCTAAACCCCAAAACCTTAACCCCAAACCCTAACCCTAAACCCTAAACCATGAACCCTGAACCCTAAACCCTAAACCCTAAACACTAAACCCTAAACCCTAAATGCCAAACCATAAACCCAAAACCCTAAACCCAACACCCTAACCCTGAACACTAAACACTAAACCCCAAACTATAAACACCAAACCCTAAACCCCAAACCCTAACCGTGAACCCCAAACCCTAACCCTACACCCCAAACCCTAAATCCTAAACCATAAATCCCGAACCCGTAACCCCAGACCCTAAAGCCTAAACCCTAAACCTTAAACCCAAAACCATAAACTACAAACCCTAAACCATAAACCATAAACCCCAAAACCCTATACCGTAATCCGTAAACCCCAAACCCTAAACCCCAAACTCAAATCCTAAACCCTAAACCCATATGCTAAACCCTAAACCCTAAACCCTAAAACACTAAACCCTAAACCCTAAGCCCTGAAACCCTAAACCCTATACAATAAACCCTAAAACCTAAATCCTAAACCCCAACCCAAAACCGAAAACCCTAAACCCTAAATCTTAAACCCTAAACCCCAATTCGTAAACCCTAAACCCTAAAACCCTAATCCCTAAACCTTAAACCCTAAACTATAAACCTTAAACCCCAAACCCTTAACCACAATCCCCAAACCCTAAACCCTAAACCATAACCGCAAACCCTAAACCACAAACCCAAACCCTAAACCATAAACCCCAAACCCTAAACCCTACGCCCTAAACCCTAAAACCCCAAACTCTAAACCCCAAACCCTAAACCCCAAACCATAAACACCAAACGCTAAACCCTAACCTCAAAACCCTAAACACTAAACCCAAAACCTTAAACCCCAAACCCTAAAGCATAAACTGTAACTCTAAACTCCAAACCCAAATCCTAAACCCTAAACCCAAAACCCTAATGTAACATCCCGCATTCAAAATACAAATTAACTAGAATATTTATTTTCATTAGAATATAGAGTTATACAGGTAAATGAATAAAGTCAAATTTAGATAAATTAAATAAGAGAAATGGAACTTAATATTCAATAAATAAAATTAAGAATAAAGAATTAAATAATAAAGAAATAATTGGACTGGTAATATTTAATTAACATATTTTAGAATCTTGGATTTTACAAAGGGATTAAAATGATAACAATACATAAACTTATAAGGATTAAATTGTAAGAAAAGATAAAATGAGGATTTCTTAGGCCATAAATAAAATCAAGGGTTAATAAGTAAGTTACTAATGGCCTCTATAAGTCACTAATAATATCTATTTTAATTAATAAGAAATATATTATTAAAAATGTAGGGACTAAATTGCAAAGATTTCGTAGAAGCACTTATAAATTAATAACTTTACCATTAATTAATGATTTGTTAAGAAACCATTTAATCCCACGATTTGTCAGCAAGCTAGGTGTCACCATGAGACTTAAGGAGGATTAGAGTGAGGACACCTTACTTATGAGTCATCAAGTTAGGTGTCAATTCACCAACAAAGTGGGATTTAGAGGTTGACACCTCATTAAACCCATGCATCATCACATATGTCATCAACTTAGCCATTAAGTTATAAAGAGGGGGAAAACGTGGGAGGTGGCTAAATCATATAAAAGCAATATGAGTCATGAAAATAGGTGGCAAGAATATAACAAACCTAGTTTAAAAGCTTGACATCTCATTAAAACATGCAAACTTAATGATGATGCCTACTTACACTACAAGCTAGTTATCACTAAACTAAATACCCAAAACCGAAACTTTGAACAACAAAATGGAAGTCACACATGTAACATCTCACTCCCAAAAATACTTAAATTAGGCGACTTAAATAAGTCTAAGTGATATCTTAAATATTAACTAAAAATAAAATTGAAGTATTAGAATAGTAAATTTCTAAAATGATTATATTATTTTATTTAATTATCAAATTTTAGATAAAATGAAAACAAGTTCTTGAATTTTAAGAAGATTTGAAAGTAAATGACATACGACAATTAAATAATTATGCTTGGGGTCAAATAAGAAGATAAAATTAGAGAATAGGATTCAAGACTTGTCTTAACCCACTAAGGACCACCCAAACACATCCTAATGGTTTGCTTAGTCACACCATTAAGTGGCACCATATGGATCGATGAGAATTGAGGTCTTGACACCTCATTTTCATGCAAACAATATAATTATCACATTTCACATGCTTCTTAATGACCCAAAACCGTATACCCACACCATCATTCAAGCTTGATAGAGAGAGAGATTAGGAGAGAATCAGAAGTGGGAGAGAGAGAATTGGCATTAGAGTTTGAAAGTTGAAGCAAGAAGAGGGGATGCCAAGAAACTCTCAAGAGTTGTTAATCCTTCTCCAACCTTGAGGCTCAAGGATTTGAGTGTTTTGTCTAAACTTTCTTGCTAAAGATTGAAGGTAAGACATGATTACCTTTCCTTGAATCTTAGAAGTCCCACATCAAGCTTTAAATCATGTTCTAAGATTGCTTAACTAGTTAAAAATCGTTGTTGTTTATTTGTGCTCTGTTTAGCATTTTTCCTGACCTTTCATTGTTCAAATTCGTTTTTCTCCTTCGTTACAAATCCGATTGAAACGATTCCAAAGCCTATGGATAAATAAGATCCTAAGCTTTCCAGATTGTAGTCTTAAAGAAAATCGTAACGGTTAGATCGTCTTAAAACATCTTCGAAAGTTTACTGTTCTGTCACCAAACTGATGCAGAGTTTTGCACGATTTTGCTACAGTTTTCACGTTGCTGCACTTATATGGCACAATTACTTGCTATAAAAATTTAATAATTGGAAAATAATATATCTAAGCTTTATTTAAAAATAAGAATCAACTCATTTCATTGAGAATTGAGGGAGATATGAATTTTTAAAGAAAGCTTGCCAAATCGGTTCTTCTATTCAGAAATCGATTTGACCTTCTTTGGTTCAAATGTATTTTACGACCACAAGTCTTAATGGATTTAATTAATTACAAAGGCATGTGAAAGCTGACATTCATAACTTTCTAAAAAGTCATTTTTATTCAAAAAGTAACGGTTAGATTAAGATTTGTGCTGCTTAAAAGTTGAATGATGTACACAGAACTCTGTTTTGACTTCTTTGTGTTCTTCGAATTTTATTTATTTTTTTTAGAATTTTTGAGGCCCTGAATTTTTACTATGTAATAAAAGACATGTGAGGGAGTCTTCAAAAAATGTGAATTTAATTTTTTGGGTGGATTTTTTTGAGTCTAAAAATTGCGGATTTTTGACATAAGCTATTTGAGTAATTGTGTTATTTATGTGTTTATCTATTTGGCTGAATTAATTTATGGCTAATTGAGATGTCTTATGAAATAATTATTGAAGCATAATGAACTCTTAAATTTGGGTTAGGATGGACAATAAAATAAGTGGGAATAGATTAATACTTCCATTGAATGAATTATTGATTTTTAATGGTAATTATGACTTAGAAATAGAAAGTTATGTTAAAATTCATACATTAAATAAATTCTGGACACTCACAATTAAGAGAAATGAATTTTTCGAAAGTTAAAACTAATGTGAAGAATTTAAGGATCAAAAAGAAAAGACCTGAGAAATTGGCATCCTTTTCTTGAAGAATTTCGAAATTTTGGGTGAACCAAGTGGTTGTCATTCACTTATATAAGTTGTGAATTATCTTTCCTAGTTGAAAGAATGAGTTTTGTTAGACTAAGAAGGTTGAAATCATAAAAAGGGGATTTATTTGTACTAATGTTTTACTTATGAAATTTTAAGTATAAAACTGATTAGTTTTGACTTGATATGATCATAAATCCTTACTAAACACATGTTAATTAATGTCATAATGCTTGCCTAGAGTTCTTTTGTGCCATGTAAGGGTCAAAATAAGGAAGGGGTTCCATTAGGGACTAAACTAGAAAGAAAATTAAAATCTGATTTTGTTCTATTTTGACTTCATTTCTGAATGGTTTTGGGTGAGCATTGGCATGGCTGTATATAAATGGACTTGAATTGTACATGGCTTGTGATGTCATGATTTGCTTGGTGTATTATTGGTTGAATACACTAATTGAGACTGTGATCTGTATGAAAATCATGGTTAACACGAGTGGATCTGTAGGGAAAGACCCGAATCCACATGACCCGGTCCGACCCAGGGACCTAAATGAAAAACCAAAAATAAATCCAGGCAAAAATAAATATTGCGGAAGCTACTAACCTGGACGCCATCGCTAAAAGCTTGGATCTTGCCAGTGCCTCTGCTCCACCAGGGCTGTCCTCCAAACGACGAACACCGAAAAGGGCCGCACCAAACGGAGGACTCTACCTACGAGAGGTAGAGCCACATGTCCACGACTGATGCGCGGAAGAGGACTCAAGAGAAAGAGAAAACTTATACTGAGTGAGGTTCCCAAACAGGACCCCCTTTCCAACACATGGAATGATCAACTAGAAAGGGGTGGAGTCACTCCTATTTATAGGAGGATGAGAGAGCTCCCATCATTGACGCAAGCAATGTGGGACTTGGAATGTGAACAAAATATTCACTTCCATCATGATAACCTAGCCCACTTTGGGCCACGAGTACGGGCTCGTGTGACCTCCGATGAGAGTCATTTTCGTTTCGTTCTCTTCGTCTCTCTGTAAGCTTTCTAACGGATCCTCACTCGACCCGATCGGACTCCCACATGGGCGGATATTTAGTCCCGAAGACGCCAATATATCTAACATACTCCCACTCGCACATGGTGGGAGGCCCATGACTATCCTTATCACAAAGGACTTCTCTATTTCTCTTTCTCTCGTCGTCTTCTTTCATACTCCGTGTCAGTCGTGACCGCTTGGCACGATATGTGGGAGCCTTATACTAGAAGCCTGTTAGAGCCCAGCTATAAGTAATGCTACAACCCAAGTGTCAGATGATGTGACCACATGTCTCACCTAAAAATAGTGCCATGGGTTCCCTAGACGTGTTCATATACATGGCTAGTCCAATCCCTCTAAGTCTACAATAAGACTAGGACTTCAGCCACACTCAGTTGCAATAGATATCCACATCCATGAGAACCTCAAAGGGATCACATAATGGGTCGACCTCAGGATACTATCACACATGCATATGTCAACACAATCTTCCTTTCGACTCTTATCAGTTCAATAAAAGATAGCTGCTTTCCTGACAGTCTTCCATCGGGCCGTATTTTTCCATAGCCTCTTGGAAAGATATCAAAGTAGCAAGCACTACCTTATCTCTTCATGACAGAGTCAAAGTGCATAAGGGTACCCTTTGAAAGGATTGATGCATCCTTTCAGGGACTCACACAGCATTGAAGCAGGGATTCTTTCACATGCTTCCCTTGCGGTTCTTAAAGCACATGCGGTATGAAACGCACGTTGTGTTGTTCTTGAGCGTATGTCGATTTTGATCCTCAATCACTTACACCACACAGACCTTAGTCCAGACTCACTTAGAATCTGACCTGAGTTTGCTACCACACTTCGCTCGCTTCACATAGCGCCAACTGGAGCACTCACGTCTGGCTACAGGCATTATGAATAGCGCGAATTCATAATTTGATCACAAGACCACATCATCTTAGCGGATCTCATCCTAGTACACTTACTAGGGCGACTTATTAGTTCTCAGTGGTGTTTTCCTGTCCAACACTCGGCGCTTTTCAGCTGCCTCTGGATATTCACACTATATCCCATTTTGGTGTTCAAGGAAAAAGCACCCAAGTCTCATCTTGGCCCACACCACCTGCGTGTCCAAGGCGGTTGCTCGTGTGAGAGAGCCAACCTCCAAAGCCTGTACGACATACTTTATATATTGTGTAATAAGTACTTCTACTTCTTGATCCACACAAAATAAAGGTAAGCCTAGGCATTACACTTTACTTATGATCAACAAATAAAGTTTTCACAAAGCTTGTCCTTATGACATAAACTATGTTAAATCACCCTGTTTCTAAGCAATCCAGTTTATCTAAAACACTTGTTTTATGGCTTGTATCTCTATACAACCAACCCACCAATGCGGGTCCGTGAGGGTATAGAGCCAATGCTCTATCACAGGTCATACTATGATGACCCTCTCTCCGGTCACTTGATGCTTAGACTGACATAACAGGGTAGTTAACTACTGTGTAACGATGTCTCATACAAAGTTATGTTGCATTCTGTTGTGGAACTTAGGATTTCTTTGGTGTAAACCATAGCTGTTTGACTTGATGAGATCAATATCACTAGGTCAACAGCTCTTTCTGCGATCTATAAGTGACTTTAGATCTTCTAATCCAAACTGCCCTATACTGCTGATGATAATGCAATGAACTCTATGTCCCTAGTGGACAGAGAAATGCATAAACCTTACTTGCTTCTCTGCAAGATGGTTCCAGTGCTTAGCAAAGCACACTAAGACATGAATGTCCTCTCATCCAAGTCTCTTACCCAATCGACATTAATGTGTGGCCCGCCATTTGCAGGCCACCAATATGATGAAAACAATCGATTTTCAGCAGCGCCCTTCAGCATCGCCCTTCAAGTACCACAGAACACTCTAAACAGTGTGTCCAACCAAGGTTTGACTAATAACGGCTCACAGAGCCAACTACAAAAAGCACGTTGGAGCGAGTACAATCCTAATTGTACTTCTAGCTACCAACCACATGTATCAAAATACTATCCAATGACTCCATCTCTGATTTAGTCTAAAGACGTGTAGCAAGACTCAAACTCTTGCCTCTAGCTACTAGCACATCACTCGGGTTCAGGTCCCCTCAATTGGAATCCACCAAGAATCTCTTCTTCATAGGATTCTTGTGACATAGTGAGTCAATTCTTGGAGCATTCTCCATGAATCTTGACTCCCACTCGCACAACCCAATTCCTTTATCTCAAAGATGAAAGGATAGCCATCTTTAATTGGCTGAAGCAGCCTCTGTGTCATTTCTAGCTAGTTATATGTCTTCTACATATAGCATGAGGGTAATGAAATACTCTCAACTTTATTGAAATGCACTAAGTGGTCAATTACCACGAGTCTAGATGAATATGTGAGATCTTGACAGATCCTCGGAGTCAGCATACTCTGCGCTCCTGGCCTTTTGCCATGAGACCTATGTGTTTGTGCACGTAGATCCCTTCACCTAGTTTGCCATTCAATAAAGTGGTCTTGACATCCTAATCGATGTACTCCCAGACTTAAACCGGTGACCAAAGCTAGAATCAGACTCTGACCACACAACAAACGAGAAGGTTTCGTCACAGTCGATACCTTCTTGTTTGTGTGTACTTCATCACTGCTTAATGTGCCTAGTAGTGGTCGATTGACCAATCTGTCTCCCTTAACTTCTGAGAGCACACTTGTTCTCAAAATGCCTTGTGACGCGGGGCAGATCCACCAAGCCTTATACTTGGTATGTCCTTATAGACTTCGTCTTTTCTTCTTCCATCGTTTTAGTCCAACTTTTACTAGTAGGGCCGAAGAGAGCCCTTTGAACTATCAAAGGCTCTACTTGATAATTTAGTACTCATCTAGTATTCCTCTTGGATTGTGCTTGGTGGTGATATGCTCCTCATAAGCATTACTCCCACTGGACTCAGCAACTGGAGATGCATCTATACGCTCCTCTCAACGTGTTGTAGGTCCACCTTCTTTCAATAAAGATGCACATCCCAAAATCCGTCTCCCTTGCTCTAGAAAGGTTTGTCTTAAGGACCACTACATCCTTAGACTTAAATTATGTGACCGGAGTGTCTTCATTCTCACTAATGAAGACACATCCTTTTGAGTGACCAAGCTATCTTACCAAGACACGCTACTTGCCTCTAGGGTCAAGCTTCCTATACTCACAGGAAGGATCAAGTATGCTATATACCCTTATGGTCTCAGCATACTCTAATCAGGTCTTCTACCTAACTAAAACTCATCAGGAATCATTCACATAATTTGAAAGGGCATATGGTTAAGTACGAAAGTGATCGTTGGTAAAGCGTCTCCCCAATGGGAACGTTCACCTGAGTCATTATCAAATTAACCAACTCCAGGAGCAACTCATTTTGCTGTGGAGTTTGTGGAATAGTTAGTTGTCTAACAATTCCAATTTCATCACGTAACTGTGAGAAAATACTAGGCCACTTGCCTTGCCCCCCACGCTTATCGGACCACTAATGTCCGAGTGGACTAATTTGATGAAAGCTGGTTTTCTGATTTCATGACTGAATGGTTCTCAGGTTGCTTTGTCTGTAAGGCAACATTTACAAACTAGCATTGGGAATTTTTCCTCACAAATTCTCCTTTGCTAATACGTAATTGCGTCCCACACGCACTTGCCAAATAGGTGTATCAACCACAGAGGAAGACACAACAACCGATTTCTTTGTTTGTAAGGCAACGTTTACAAACTAGCATTGGGAACTTGTCCTCACAAATTCTCCTTTGCTAATACGTAATTGCGTCCGACACGCACTTGCCAAATAGATGTATCAACCACATAGGAAGACACAGCAAAGCAACTAGTTGAATTACGGGAATGTAATTCAAAGTGTATCACAACACAACCATTGTCATAAAACCAAAACTAACACTAAGGAGTCATGATAAACATGTAGATCATATTATATCTTGTGTTCTCTCACGGAAAAAAAATCTAATAATGAGTTCCATTCAGTATCTAGAACACAAAACATTTATAAAGATAAAGAGTGGCCACTACGCAACTTTG
The DNA here is from genome assembly GCA_014851425.1 of Senna tora. NCBI lineage: Eukaryota > Viridiplantae > Streptophyta > Magnoliopsida > Fabales > Fabaceae > Senna > Senna tora. Next base: position 11,472 of record JAAIUW010000275.1, on the reverse strand, counting down.
TTTTTGTAGTTGTCCGACCTCTTAACTTTAATAATTCTGTGTTCCCACGAGGATACTTCTGCTCCCATTGGGTAGAGGACGGAACTCAATGAACCAATGTTCATGGGTGAGAGGAAAATGATTGCTGCAAACAATTTTTGCGCATAGTGCCTTATGGAATGACACAAGCAACATTTGACCTTGGCCAAAATCTCTTTTCCTCCCTTTTTTTTTCCTTTGAACTGAGGCTACTTACCTTACACTTACCCTTTCTCTTCTTAGCACCACATCTCTTGGACCCATTGTCCTTATTCTTGGAGCCTAAAGCTCTAAGTAACTTTACCCACTTAGGCTACATGCTCGATAGATTTTGCAGCCTTGTGCCACCAATCTTTAAGCATTAAGTGGTGTTAAATATCATCAAGAAACTTGATGGTATTAGTGAAGGTCAGAATGACCTACATGCACTCCCAATAGGAGGGAAGAGATCTATCAACAGTTTGAACTTACTGTTTGCAGTGGGGAGTCTTCAGGCTTACTCACACTCCCGAATTAAGTTTGATTTCTCCCTTAGATGCGTTTTCATTCTCTTGTCAGAGCGCATCTTGGAGGCATCAAACTTGATTGTAAGCTGCCTCAGTTTGGTGACCACAATGTCACCAAAGCGATATCTCTAATGTGATCTACGTTTACAAGTTTTGTAGTTACACTATCAGTCAATCCTAAACGCTAACACTAATTACATAGCTCCTTATTACACAACTCACAACTCTTGAAAAATGTAATCAACGCAAGACGAGTGTAGATATAGTCAGTCTCTGCATTCGAGAAGTAGGGTCAACCACCCTCATCACACAGAGAGCCTATATATGTACACTTTTCTCTGCTTGACTCAACAATTTTCATACAATAGTCACATACTATACAAAATCCCTTTTGGATTCCCACTATGTAAGCGATAAAGAAAGGACATCAAGTCGTCACAGGCACGACCTCGAACTTCCACTTGATTACAACGCTTACGATCATTTAAATAGCCACTTACTATTTAAATTCCCACGTGGATAAGTATTTACATCGAGTTATGGGTTTGCCACATGCTGCCCCTAGCTCCCACTCGAGTAAAACACTTAAGGTAATTTAAACGATCACAAATCGCTTAAATCTTCTCGCTAAAACGAGATGGTCATATCCACTCTATAGACTCCAATTCACCCTAATTTCTCCCCATATTTGTATTCATCTCGCTAAAACGAGAAAAAAGACTCAAAAATCGTCGAAATCGGAGCTAAAACGGAGAAATTATGCGTGACAGAAAATTTCGCGACGCTGGTCAATGGTCAACGTTGACTAGTGAACGGTCAACCGTTGACCTCGCCGGCGGTCAACAGACGGCCGGCGCCGGATCACCGCCGGCCGACCACCGGCACTTGCGGCGGCGGCGGTCGTCGGAGACTCTCCGACCGGCGACCCTCGACGGTGGAGGTCGCCGGTCCTCCGCCGTCACCGGCGGCGGAGGTCGCCGGACCTTCGCCGTCACCGGTGAGCATCGGCGGCGGAGGTCACCGGACCTCTGCCGTCGCCGGCGATCCTCGGCGGCGGAGGTCGCCGGACCTCCGCCGTTGCCGGCGACCCATGGCAGTCGCCGGACCTCCGACGGCGGCGGTGCCGTTCGCCGGTGAACCACTTCAGTCATCATTCCCCAACCCAAAACAGTAGCATACATCCACAGGTATATATCTAATTCGTAGGGTACACATACCTTAAATAATATATACGTGCATGTAAATTAGGGTCATTAATATTTGAGAGGGGAATCTAAACATGTTTCTAGGTTTTAGGGTATAGGTTACCAATCAATATTGAATTAAAAAATTAACACATATAATTTAAATTCAAAAATTATGGTACCCTACCCTACAATATTTGACTTTCACATGTTTTAAGTTAAAATTAAAACATATAATTAAAACTGGGAACCTAAGCATGTTCCTAAGTTTTAATCAAACAAGCCCTAAACATGTTCCTAACCCTTTTTGGTTCATCAATCCCTGGAGAACAGAGCTCTAGCATAACCAGGCTCTGATACCAATGTAGGGAAAGACCTGAATCCACATGACCCGGTCCGACCCAGGGACCTAAATGAAAAACCAAAAATAAATCCAGGCAAAAATAAATATTGCGGAAGCTACTAACCTGGACGCCATCGCTAAAAGCTTGGATCTTGCCAGTGCCTCTGCTCCACCAGGGCTGTCCTCCAAACGACGAACACCGAAAAGGGCCGCACCAAACGGAGGACTCTACCTACGAGAGGTAGAGCCACATGTCCACGACTGATGCGCGGAAGAGGACTCAAGAGAAAGAGAAAACTTATACTGAGTGAGGTTCCCAAACAAGACCCCCTTTTCCAACACATGGAATGATCAACTAGAAAGGGGTGGAGTCACTCCTATTTATAGGAGGATGAGAGAGCTCCCATCATTGACGCAAGCAATGTGGGACTTGGAATGTGAACAAAATATTCACTTCCATCATGATCACCTAGCCCACTTTGGGCCACGAGTACGGGCTCGTGTGACCTCCGATGAGAGTCATTTTCATTTCGTTCTCTTCGTCTCTCTGCAAGCTTTCTAACGGATCCTCACTCGACCCGATCGGACTCCCACATGGGCGGATATTTAGTCCCGAAGACCCCAATATATCCAACAGGATCTGAGGTGGGGATTGACACTCAGTTTTCAAAAGATTAAGGGTAGCTTGGAAACTAGGTACGACGCTTGATACCCTCAACGCTTTTAAAATTGTGCATTGGCATATGAGCATATTGAATTGTATTTTTTATATGTATTCTAAACGTACATTGAAAGGATGTGACATTTTGCATGAAAAGAGTGCATTGATTTTTGAAATACGTGCCTAAGATGGGTGAGTGCATTGATTTTTCAAATACCTGCCTGAGATGGGCGAATGCATTGGTTTTGAAATACCTGCCTGAGATGGGAGAATGCATTGACTTTGAAATACCTGCCTAAGATGGGTGAATGCAATGATTTTGGGAGTACCTGCCTGGAAAAGGTGGATGAATTTGTGGAAGTAATTGAATAAACATTACCTATAATTATATATATGATCTGGATGGAAAGGACACACTAGGCTGGCGAGGAATGCGTACGGGACGTAGCTGTCTAGCAACTAGTGAGGAAGGAATCCAGTCCGGGACTGGTGTTGCTATGATTCTAACACGTGCGCACACCGGGGGACGCCCTGGATGTTAGGTAATTGCCGGTGTCTCATGGCGGACTACGCTATACGTCGTACGTCTATTTGTTCTATTTCATGAGATTGGTTTTGTCCTGGGGACCTGGATAAGTTATTGGTTTATGGCAATTGATCAGGTCTGAGATGGATCTGGAGTGATGGTGTTGATGGAAATGACCTGCGTATTTTAAACATTGATTTAATCGTATTTATATGCATTACTGACATATTTAATAAATATTATGCACTGAAATGCATTCTTACATGACATATTTTTCGAAAATATTGTTGAGGTGTTTTGGCTTAGCCCTGAGCATAGTAGCGAGAAAGGATTTCTATATAAACCAATATTTTGTGTCCTACTGGGATGTAAATCTCATAACGCTACTATGTTCAGACTTGTTTCAGGGATTGATCGTGGCATGAGTCCCAAGGAGGATGGATTGATTGAGCGCTACAACTGGCGTTCATGTATGATGTTGCAAGCAGCAGCTACTAATACATTGTAAAGCCTATGTAAGGCTTATATATTTATTGATATCTGGTTATAGATGGAATCTTATTTGTAAATCGTAATTAATGAGTTTTAATTGATTCCATGGTAAAGATTAAATCAATAACTAGAAGTAAGTGAACTCACTTAGTATTAACTCTAGTAAGAGAAAAGTTTAAATTTTTCTGCAACTTTGAGTTACCAATACTTAAATGAACCGTAAGCAAGTGTTGGGAGTTCAAATCCCACCTTGTGTATGCAGCAACCAATTGGCCAGCGACAAACCCATAAATGGAGCTCAGATCCACGGAGGATTAGTCCTTGGCCTGTCGGACTAGGGGATACCTTGGGAAACCAAAAAAAATGAACTTTAAGTAATCAATAATAATTCGTAATTCGGGGTGGATGTTACACCTAAACCATAAACCCCAAACCCTAAACGCTAAACACTAAACCCCAAACCCAAAACCCCAATCGATAAACCCCAAACCCTAAACGCTAAACCCTAAACCCAAAACCTTAAACCATAAACCCCAAACCTTAAACCCTGAACCCTAAATCCTAAACCCCTAACCCCAAACCCCAAACCGTAAACACTAAAGCCCAATCCCCAAACTCTAAACCCTAAACCCTAAACCCTAAACCCAAAACCCAAAACCCTAAACGCTAAAATGTAAACCCCAAACCCTTAAATGCTAAACCCTAAATCCTAAACCCCAAATCCTAAACCTTAAACACTTAACCCCAAACCCTAAACCCTAAACCTTAAATCCTAAACCCTAAACTCTAGACCCTATACCCCAAACCCAAACCCCAAACCCTAAACCCAAAACCATAAATCCTAAAACCCTAACCCTAAACCCCAAACCCAAAACCTAACACCATAAACCCGAAACCCTAAACCCTAAATGCAACACCATAAACCCTAAACCCCAAAACCTTAAACCCTAAACCCTAAACGCCAAACCCTAAACCCTAAAATCAAAAACCCTAAACTCGAAACCCTTAACCCCAAAACATAAACCCCAAACCCTAACCCTAAACCCCAAACCCTAACCCTAAATCCCAAGCCTCAAAACCCCAAACCCCAAACCCCAAACTCTAAACCCTAAACCCCAAGCCCTAAACCTAGAACCCTAAACCCTAAAACCGAAGGGCTGAACCCTAAACCCTAGACTCCAAACACCAAACCCTAAACCCTGAACCCCAAACCCCAAACCCCAAATCCCAAACCCTAAACTCCAAACCCTAACGCTAAACCCCAAACCCTAAACCCTCAACCCAAAAACCAAACCCTAAACCCAAAATCCTAAACCCTAAACCCTAAAACCCAAAACCCTAAACCCTAAACCCTAAACCCTAAACCTTAAACCCTAAACAATAAACATTGAAACCCTAAACCCTAAACCCTAAACCCCAAATTGTAAACCCTAAATGCTGAAACCCTAAAGCCTAAAGCCTAAACCCTAAAGCCTAAACCCTAAACTATAAACCCTAAACCCAAAACCCAAAACCCTTAAACCCAAACCCCAAACCCTTAACCCCAAACCCTAAGCCCTAAACCCTAAACTATAAACCCTAACCCTAAACCCCAAACCTTAAATCATAAACCCCAAACCCCAAACCCTAAACCCTACACCCTAAACCTTAAAACCGTTAATCCGAAACCCAAAAACCACGATCCCCTAAACCCTAAACACTAAACCTAAACCCTAAATCCCAAGCCCTAAACCCCAAACCATAAACCCTAAATCCTAAAGCACAAACCCTAACTCAAAACCCCAAACCCCAAACCCTAATCCCTAAACGCAAAACACTAAACCCTAAACCCTAAACCCTAAACCATAAAATCCAAACTATAAACACTAAACCTTAAACCCCAAACCATAAACCCCAAACACTAATCAATAAACCCTAAGCCCAAAACCTTAAACCATAAACCCCAAACCCTAAACCCAAAACCGTCAACCCTAAACCCTGAAACACCAAACCCTAAACCCTAAACCCTAACCCCAAAACCCTAAACATCAAACCCCCAAAACCCTAAACGCTAAACCCTAAACCCTAAATCCTAAACCCTAAACCCTTAACCCCAAACCTTAAACCCGAAATACTAAATTCTAAATTCTAAACCCTAAATTGTAAACCTTAAACCCCAATTCCAATCCCAATCTCAAACCCTATACCGAAACCCTAAACCCTAAACCCTAAACCCTAAACCCAAAACCGTAAACCCCAAACGCCAAACTCTAAACGCTAAACCATAAATCATAAACCCAAACTCTAAACCGTAAACCATAAATGTAACGTCCTAGTTTCTTTATTGATTTTATTTGCGAAATTAGGTTATTTACTTAACTTTTAAAATCCCGGTCCAATTTTTTTCTTTTTTCTTTATATGTGGGAGTGGTAAATGTCAAGTGTTACCCCAAGGATCGCTTACTCTCGTTTGGTTGATTAACCTAAGAAACTAGAAGTTACTTGTTTGTTTCCCACGCGCTCTCCCAAAATTCATATACAAATAAAATCAGGTGAAAACGAAGTACTAAACCTCCATACATAACCTAAGCACTTCAAAACCTATGACTACAGCATACAATCCATACACACATATATATAGACATAAGTATCATAGTCAGTGGTTCGCTGGCCTAAATTAGTTAGTACTATAGTTCCAAAATAGAGTGACAACTGGGTCACTGCCAAAACAGGGGTCAGCTCCCTGCTACCTGCCCATCACACCCTTTCTAAGTCCGCAAGGCATTCTCAACCGAAGGGAAAAAGAACTGGATGTTGACCGCCTTCAGGATTTGAAAGTAATCTAGAAGGGGAACCTCCAGTAGCTCTACCTCAATCTCCAGCAGTAGTATGTAACTGGGCATCTGAACACACTAACGTAGTGAGGTATAAAATCCCAGTAATGTAGATTACCAGTTTTATAATTAACTAATTAGTGGTTCAGCTGCATTACTAAGAATACAGAAAAAGTACTTCCTTCTCAATTAACAGATAATTTAAACTTGGTACACATCAATTATAAGATATTTCCACTTACACAATTCAGAATATATAATCATGTGAAAAAATGTAAACAGATGAAAAGTCATTTTTTTTCCAAAAATATGCATGTTTACCACTACATGCACTTATCATCCATGCCAAACATCAAGTCACTCCAGGACCTGTACAATTGGTTAAATCATTACCATCAATTAAAGCAATCTAATGAAACAGGATAATAACCAACTTACCATTTACCAATATGGAAAAGTCCGCCCATATAAGGCTAACAGGAATTACCCAACATTCCAGAGTGTCCCCCGGTGTACGCACAAAGATAGAACCTTATGATCACCAGTACCGGACTGGAATGTCTCCTCACTAGTTGCTAGACAGTTACGTCCCGGACGCATTCCTAGCCATCCTAGAGTGTCCTTTTCATACAGATCAAATTATACAATTTATTTTTTCTTCCACAGGTAATGTTTACTCAGTTGTCATTCATTTGCCCTCCAAGGCATATTTACAGTTTTACCCCTCCAAGGGTATATGCAATCAAACACAAATACTTGCCCTCCAAGGCAAATATACAGTTTTACCCCTCCAAGGGTATATGCACATCAAACACAGATGCATGCTCAAATACCTGCCCTCCAAGGAATATTTAGTTCACAGATGCATGCTAAACTCAATTTCAGGGTTTGGATGCCACACACTTAAATAGTCTGGTAAAAACAGTGAATTCAACAATTGGTCAACTTAGAAGTCAAACAAAGTCTACCACAACGTCAAATATGACTTACACAGCAAGTAGCAGGCATGTCTTTGCATACAAATATCCAAAGGTCATGAAAGTATACCACAAGCATCATTAACACATACTTAACAGTCTCAGCCAGTTTTCCAAGAGAGAAACTTGCATTTGGACCCTTAATTTCACAAATCTTTTAAAAAGGGTCATTTTCTTTGAAATAAGGAAAATCAAGGCATTTTTCAAACCTTTTAACCACAACCCTCCACCAAAATAGTCATTTAGGACCTGCTACACACATCCGGAAAGATCCTAATAGAATCCAACCAGAATTTAGGTGAAAGTAGGAATTTTCAGCTTTTGTCAAGTTTTTCTTGCAAATTGGTATCTATTAAGACCCAAATTCTATTCTGGGTTATTTCAAGCTAAAACCAAGGTGCAACAAGTACCTAAGGGCTATTTGTGACTTGGTGTTAAAGTAAGGTTAGAGGCCACTCTAACCACTTCCATGCTAGCACATAGGACCATACTATCCCATGAAACCAGGAAAGACAGAAACTTAACCTTAAACCACTTAGTTTACACAGTTTTTAACAAAAGGGGCAAAAATAGTGAAATCAATTCATTTTAGTCCTTGTTTCTAACTCTTTTCTGTTATGATCTCTGTCAAGCCCAAATTCGCATGCCATAATCATGTTAAGTCCATTTGTGGCTTGCACAGCAAGTGGGTGCAGCCACATAAGTATAGAACTGCCATTTATGCAGAAATTTCCCTCTTTTGCCACTTTTCCTCTTTTTAACACTCTGATGTTCTATAGACCAAAATTTAACTCTTTTTCTGTTTTGTGGGAGTACTTAAGTGGTCTAGAGGGTGGGAGGATGGGCCTAGCCTCTCAGAACCTGAGTACCCAAATTTTTGGGTTGGATAGCCCATTATATTCCCTTTCTTCATGCTTATCTTGCCTACCTCTTATCGTAAGAAATATTTTGACCCTACTACTCTTCCTCTCAACCTTAGTTTCCTCACTACCCAGTGTCTTATACTTTCCAAACTCAGAAGTCACATAATATCAGTATTAACACAGGGTACAAAGCCACACTTCAGCAAGCATTCACAATGGAAAATCCTAGGAAAATTCAATTTTTCATGCATTATCTCTCTTAGTTTGAACTAGTCTTCTAATCAAATACATTCAAAGTTTTAGGCTACTGTGGGACTCATCAAGGCATGTGAAAATGTACAGATAACAGCACTTACAAGCTTACAAAACCCATTTGGCAGATTCAAGTTATTCCTAAAAAAAATCATATGTTTGCCCATCTTTGCTTTTTATAAGTTTCTAGATCAAAAGTTAGGCATTGGATCGGTAAATCCTAAGTATTTAGCTACTGTGGAAACATTAGAAAGGTCATGAGGGAGGTACACACATCAACCAGCAGTAGTTCAAAGAGCTCACTGGTGAATTTCAGTTTAGGAAGGTTATCCCAAGCTCATGACTTTCTTATTTTAGAATAAAAACTCATTCCATCACTTTCCTACTAGAATTTAGCCTTTCCAAGACCCTTAAAAGAATTATCAGCTAGCATTTTGCAAATTACTAGTAGTGAAATAGAAAACTTGCAGCTGATGACAGTAAGAAAAGGAACAAAATTAGTTTTAGTGGAGGAATATTTCGTCTTTGTAACTAACACATAACCACAGAACCAAAAGTTTCATAAGTGACCATAGCAAATTTCTATCACCACAAGGTCCTAATATCTATCACTTAGTCCTCTTGACTCAATTTATAGTTCAGACCACCAGAAAAACAAAAATCAGCGAGCACACATTTTCACATCAGAAAACAGCATTTTAGTAGAATTTCAACAAGTTTTCGAGGCTCTTAACCCATGTACAGCAACCTCTAATGATACATTCATGACGGGGCTTTTGTAGTTCATTATCCTAGCTTTCTTTTGAATACTCACACGTTAAATTTGGCTAAGAGATGAAGGAGGTATGCTCTCTGAAAGTACCACTGCCCAAAACAGAGTTCTCTGCGGCAGCAACGAGAAGAAGAGTCAAAGAGGATCATACCACCACCATGGCTGGATGCTCTTGACTCAGAGATGAAGAAGGAAGGTTAACCCTACATTACCTTGATTTTTTAGAGGAAGAATCACAGGTTTTAGCTTCTGAATTGAGTGGCCAAGTTTGGTGTAAAATAGCAACTTCTTTAGTGTGCTTGTGCAAGTTTCTCAGCTTCTTTCTCCACTTCTAGCTGCCAATTTCGATCCTCCAGCTCCCTCACTGCTTCAGCTTCTTTACTGAACCCTCAACTCACTTGCTCTCAGCTCTCTTTCTCAGTATTTCTTGCTGGTACCCGCTCACTCTCGGTTTCACTTTCTTTTATAGCACTATGGTCATGTGAGGTTGGAATGACGAGGGTGGTGAGGAGTTTAATTGCTGGAGCCCGTGAGTTTGCATTAGGAGACCTAAGTCAGGTGTGTTGGAAACCTTAAGAAATTGTTCGGATTAGTTAATAACTGTTTAGGTCTTGGTTAGACTTACATAGCTGTATTAGTGAGTAAGGCTTTAAGGAGAGTTTAATTTGAGTCATAATGTAATGGGTTTCGTTGTTTGGATCTAATTTCGGGTTATTTTCTCCTTGTATTCAGTTTCCTCAAGTTGCTGGCTACTGAAACCACTTTAATTGGGTATTTATTTTGCTTTAAAAATGGTAGATTCGGTTATAAGTCCATAAAAGCATTAAAAGGGATTAAATTGACAGAAGTTTCTTATTTATCTCTCTTTTTAAGATATGTAACTTGCCTAATTTTGTTGATTTTTCATTAAACTTCATGGATGGCACATGGTAGGGTAGTTTAAGATGTCTTTGGGAGGTTGATTTTTACTTTCTTGGGCTTTAAGTAAGCTAGAGGGCTTTGATTGCAATTTTTCAATTCTTTGTTTTTAGTCTGGCATTTTTACTGGAAAAAATGTGTCATTTCAGGACTTCTCTTGAGGTTGGGGTTCCTTAGCTAAATCTTAGGGTATCTCTAGAGTGTCAGAGGGTATTTTTCTAGGGTCAAATAGGTCTTTTCTACTCTTTTCAACTCACTAAAGAAAAGAGGCTAAAAACACTGTTTTTCTTTCAGGTTAGTCCCTAGGGTTAGGGATAGGGTTCCTCAGGCACTTTTTCCCAGATTTTTGGGTCTCTTGACCTCTGACTAGGGTTTCTAAACCTGTTTACAAGCAAAAACACATTCAAGCACTGAGAAATTCAAAAAGTCGTCACTTTTTAGAAAAGTCAACACATTACAGAAAAAAGTCAACAGTGAGGCTTTTGGTCAAAGTTGGGTTTCAATTTTTGGGATGTTACTATACTCCCCTCCTTATTGCAATTTTGCCCTCAAAATTTAAGAAATTTACCTGCAAATAATGCTGGATAGTGTTGTCTCATGTCCTCTTCGCGTTCCCAAGTCATTTCCAGTGTCGATACATCTTGCCACAACACTTTGGCTAATGGAACGATCTTCCTCCCAAGTTGCCTGTTCTCAAACTCTAGAACCTTCACAGGGACTAAGGGGTAAGTTAAATTTTCTTTCAGTTCCACCGGCTCAGTTTTGAGTACATGTGAAGGGTCAGGAATGTATTTACAGAGTTGAGAAACATGGAATACGTTGTGGAGGTAAGACAACTTTGGGAGCAGTGCTATTTGATATGCCGTCGGGCCGACTCTCTTAAGAATCTGATAGGGACCTATGAATCACGGATGTAATTTTCGCGCTTTTAGTGATCTCCCTATGCTTGTCATTGGGATTACCTTGAGGAATACATGGTCTCCCTCATTGAACTCCAGTGGTTTCCTCCTCCGATTAGCATAATTCTCTTGCCTCTGTTAGGCAACTCTCATCTTTTCCCTAATCATACGGGGTTGTTTCGTAGTTTGGTGAACTATGTCCGGCCGTAATATTCTCTCCTCACTGACTTTCGTCTAACACAGTGGGG
>JAAIUW010000274.1:0-35748 GCA_014851425.1 Senna tora | reverse complement strand
AAGATTTCTAGGTTCTTCAGCAAATTCTGGGTATTGAGCATCAAATGACTTCCATGCTTCACCGTCTCTTGGATGTCTAAGAAGACCATCTAAGTTTCGATCTGTAGCATGCCACCTCAAATGCTCAGCTATTTTAGTGGACATATACAATCTTTGCAATCTTGGTGTAAGTGGAAAATAGCGTAACACCTTTGCAGGTCTCTTTTTTCGTTTTTTATTTCCACTACGTCCATTGTTACTGTCCACCCTTGTATTTGTCTTCCACCTAGAAGTATCACATGTTTTACATTTTTCACGATCAGTATCATCCCCCCAATACAGCATACAATTGTTTGGACAAGCATGAATAGTTTGATAATTAAGACTCAACTTGTTTATGGTCTTTTTGGCATCATAAAATGATTTTGGAAGTCTTGCATTTTCAAATGCATCCCTCAACAATTCCAAGATCATGTCCATGGCTTTATCACTCACTCGACATAAGCATTTAACGTGATAAAGCTTAACCAAAAAGGAAAGCTTTGAATACTTTGTACAACCTTCATACAATTCTTGATTCTCATCATTCACCAAGTCATTGAATTTGCAATTATCCTCATTTGTTCCACTAGTGGAACCAATGTGCACCTCACTATTTGGATGGTGGGATGATCCCGGTTCATCAATATTTCTTTCTCTAAAGACCCCAAAGGCATCGTGTAATATATCTTGCATTTCCCCACCTACTTGCTCCACTTGTACTAAAGGAGTAGTAGGAGCATCTTCCTCAACCCGTTCACCATGCCTAATCCAAGTAGTGTACCCCAATGGGAACCCATTGCATATCAAGTGATCAAACAAAACGTCCCTCGTAAACCATTTTTTAAAACCACATGAGAGACATGGGCATTTCACAATCCCTTCCACATAAGGCCTAGAGAATGCAAAATCGAGAAAACCTTCTACACCAGCAACATATTCGGGTGAATAACGTGGCCTACTAATCCAACTTCTATCCATAACAACACCTAAATCATATTAAGAAATCAATTCAAAGCATAACCTAAGATTAATCAACTTATTCCATAACCTAAGCTTGTGTAACATTTAAAATTGAAGGAAAAATACATAAAGAACTATCTAAATTAAAAAAAAAAATGCTTGATACAACAACACGGGTATATATAAGCACTTGAACATGTCAACAAGTTTTCCTGAACATGTATACAATCAAGTTCTGCCATCCTCCAAGCCATAAGATTGAATATAAATAAATTAAGTCTATAATTAAAAGAATCTTGAAGCATAAAAAGAATTTTATCTAAATTTTTAACCTTAAAAAAAGAATTTATATATATTATTCCAAAACATGTATACGCCAATGTCTTTTCAGTACCTACTTTAACTACATTTTTTTTCTTATCACTTTTCTCTACATTTAATTACATCCATATTATAAATTATATATCCTTCCTTAACATTTAATGTGTATATATAGACATTGCAAAACTAAATCTTAAATATATAGGCTTAATTTATTTATATTCAAAAACTACATTTTTTTTTCTTATCAATTTCCCATGCTATATATACGAAATATGTGTTTTGTGTTAAAAGTTCATTTAATTGGACAAAAACTGAAAAATAAATGTACTTCTATATTAAATCATAGACTTAATTTTATGTTCATTGTCCATTGATCCACGATTTCACCATCACTGTGCGGCCCTGGAGGATTGGGTATTGGGTTTCTATATGAATGCTTGCTAAATTGGGCTTCATGATGATTCTTATGAGCAAACAAAAAAAATATCGGCCCAAAGTAATCATTCTTTGAATATGAGGTTTATATATGACCCAAAAAAAAAAGACTATTGATGTTTATTGGGTTATGCATGATGTTACCATTATTTCTATAACCTAAATCTTATGTAGGCCTAGAACTGAATGTATCTTAAATCTAATTGTATCAGTATATCAGTTCCAATGCTGCCTCTCTAAGTCATGAAAATATTTAAAAAGAAAAAGAAAAGAAAGGAGGAACAAATAAGCCAAAGAATCTTCTAGAAACATGGAGCAATTAAAGATGTAAAATTTGATAGAAGTAGAAACAAATTAAATATACCCACCATCACTGTTGGTTCTACCAATTAGATGATAGGCAGATGCTAGACCTTTTGATTTTTGGGAAGCCATTTCATCATCAATCAAAGACTAATTTAATTAATTCACAGACTATAATTATTATTTACCTTTCAATTAAAAAAATAAAGCCGACTTCCTTTAAGCTAGAACCGATTGAAGAAACAAATCAAGAAGAACCTAGATGAACAATTTCAGCTTCAATGGATCCCTGAAGTACAAACCTTAGAAGAAGAAAACATGCCAAACTTTAGAAGAAGAAAAAAAAAACAAAAGAAGTTTTAAAGTGAAGAAGTTTTAATAACAAATTTATATTGTCTTAAATGTTATTTTTGTTTATTTTTTGTTTCAAGAGATTATGTACATATTTTCATGATTTAAACTGAATTGAAAATGCAATAAAACAAATCTTGTACATATTGATAAAAGTTTATTTATCTGCTATCAAAGGCAAATCTTGTGGCCACCTATGAATTGGCTATGAATCATTTTTTTTTTATGTTTAGCAGAGATAAAAAAACAGAGAAAAACAATCATTTCTCTTGCACATTATATTTACCAAGTATAAGGTGAAGTCATCTTACTTTACTCTTGTGGGGTTACTAGCCAATGAATCTTCTTAGAACTCAGTGTCACATCATTCACCTGATGACAACCATGGATAATGAATTTTGGTTCGGTAACACCATAAAAAAAGATACAAAAAAGGAATGCATAAAAAATGGGCATAAATAAATAATTAAAGAAGCATTTACAGAGAATTATAAGTATTTTGAGAAGGGAATAGTGATGAGTGGAAAATATGGATGGTAAGAGGGGAGGAAGAGTGTGGAGACATGAAAAATGATTTATTATTAGAAAAAGTGTTTTTGTCATTTAAGCACACCTATATATATATATATATATATATATATATATAGGTGGTGTGCCTGCAAGTCTTATTTGAAAATAAATTTTATATATATATATAAGGCAGAAAACTTGAAAATTATATAATACTCACCAATTAACATTATTAATGTAAGAAATCAGTTACTTGCCAGAATGGAAAGGTAATTTAACTATACTATTACTAGCTAGAATATAGATTGCGTAGGTTACTAATAATTAAAGGTAGTGGGTACGTAATAAAAGAAACGAACTAATGAAAAAGAAAATCTATAAATAATTAACCAACTTCAATCTTTACTTTTTTTCTTAACCTGATTTAATTTGGATATGTTGTAATTAAACTGACTAGTCATTTTTCCTTTCAAGATTTGGTCATACATGTTCATCTACAGCTCTTATCACATATTTGATCATCTCTTAGCTATTGATCACTCATTTCCTGTTGATGATCATATATATCGTATATATAGAAGCCAGAAATCATGTTCAAACCTTTCTATATATCTATATGTATATTTATGAAAACGCCCAAATTTAAAAGAAAAATACATATGTAAGATTCATTCAAAGTAATCGTGATGGGCTGCTACTCTTATATGTTTATATGTATCCATTAAATATTTTTCAATTCCCTTCGTAAAGTTGCAAATAATTAATTCCTTATATAATATATCATCAAAATAATTAATTCCAGGGTCGCAAATAGCATCAACAAGATTACAAGACAACAACACTCTTGGGAACTAAAGAGTTCATGTTGATTCAATGTAATTGTGGTTTCTGATAGCATAATGATACTAACACATCCCATTTTAATTTTTTAATTACAAGGAAACATGCCCCCTGTACAAAGCAAAAGAACTGGAGAAGATGGTGAAGGATCATTTTATCCTAGAAGCTTAAGCTATTAATGAAGACTCATGATTGGTATTAGTAATATCTTTAACATGTTGCCTCACATGAAAGTCTTGAGCCATGGACAGAGCATAGGCCGGTCATATCTTTGGTCACAGAGGTTCTAATACCACATTAATGATCATTTCATTACAAAAGCTTAAGCTATTGGGTGAAGGTCCATAACTAATTTTATTAATATCTCCAACAAATATCTCTACAAAAGATTAAAAACATGATTATAATAGGTACCATGTCCTCTAAAAATGAAGTATCACCACCAGCATAAATCATGAACTATGTATATTATCCAGATTCCAGAGTTAATAAGCAAGAAAGGAGATAGAAAGAAACCTTGACCACAGTTTGACTGAACTAGGAAATGAGACCGTATTTGTTCAGATACCCAGCCATTGCAATGAGAGCAGCAAACCACGTGAGGGTATCCCAGGCAACTCCTTCAGCCAAACACTCCTTCCATGTAACAACTCCTGTGACAAGAAGTACAGATAACCCAAGAATGGCAGCAGATACAGCATCCACCTTGAGAGCCCCTCCAAAAATCCAGAGCCCCACCTGATACAACAGAGCCAGAGAAGGAATAAGTTACTAGACAAATCTAAGATCGTTAGGAATATGAAGTACCACATACTAGAAACCTAAGAGACAATTAAAGCAACCAAAAGTTCCAGAAAGAGAGGTTCGATTGCTCACAGTTGCTCACGGTTGCTCACGATTGTCGTGCTCTTGCCGTCGTGACGCTCGATCGTCGAAGGGTTTGTGGGTTTATGTAAGAGAAATTGATTTTGGTAAAGGTGGGTTTGTGGGTTTAGGTAAGAGAAATTGATTTTGGTAAAGGTGGGTTTGTGGGTTTGTGTGTCTGAAAGAGTGGTGGGATAGGAAAAGAGAAGACGCGCTAATTAGAAAAAAAAAGAGAAGCAGATTTTTTTTTTTTTTTGTTTTGGTTCATTTTTAACCACGGTTGTGACTGTAGGTACACAACCGTGGTTAAACAATTTTCAACTTTGAATCTAACCACGGTTGTCATTAACCGTGGGCAGGTAACCGCGGTTAAAAACCTTATTTTTTGTAGTGTCTGTATTGGCAGGGAAGTGGTCACAGTGGCCTCTAACCCTATTTTATAACCTAACTTGATTTCTTGGGAATTCCATGTGTTTTGCTGCAAAAGTATGACCTCTGGGTGTTATCTTTCTGTGAAAACGGCAAAAGTATGACCTTTAGGTACTTGATGCACTTTGGTTTTGGTTTGAAACAACCCAGAACAAAATTTGGGTCTTAATAGGGACTAAATTGCAAGAAAAACTTGAGAAAAGCTAAAAAGTCCTATTTCTACCCAAAGAATGGGACTAAGGCTGTTGAGTATGTATTAATGATGCTTGTGGTAAAATTTCATGAGCCCTGGATGCTTAAATTTGTAATTATGCCTGTTACTTACTCTGTAAGTTATATTTGGCGTTTGCGGTTCACTTCTGTTTGACTTTTGTTGACCAATGGCTGAATTTATTGATTTTATCAGGCTATTTAAGTGTGTGGCATCCAAATCATGAAACTGAGTTTTAGCATGCATCTGTGAAACTAAAATGCCTTGAGAGGCAGGCCTTTGAGCATGCATCTGTGTTCTGATGTGCATATGCCCCTGGAGGGGTAAAATGGTAAAATTGCCCTGGAGAGGCAGTTTCTATGTTTTGATGTCCTGGAGAGGCAATATCTATGTTTTGATGCCCTGGAGAGGCAGTATCTATCTTTTGATGCCCTGGAGAGGCAATATTTGTGTTTTTATGCCCTAGAGAGGCGATTGAATAGCAATTGAGTAAACATTACCTGTGGATAAAAATTAGATTGTATAATTTGATCTGTATGAAAAGGACACACTAGGCTGGCTAGGAATGCGTCCGGGACGTAGCTACCTAGCAACTAGTGAGGAAATAATCCAGTCCGGGACTAGTGATCCTAAGGTTTTAACTTTGTGCGCACATCGGTGGACGCCCTGGGATGTTAGGTAATTACCTGTTGGCCTTATTTGGGTAGGCTTTCCATAGTGTTAAATGGTAAGTCGGTATTGTCCTGTTTCATTAGATTGTTTTGAATTGATGGTAATGGTTTAACCAGTTGTACAGGTCTTGGAGAGACTATTTGCTTGGCATGGCTGATAAGTACATATAGTGGTAAACGTGCATATTTTGAAAAGGAAAATTACTTTTACCTGTTTACAGCTTTCCAGCATGATTATATACTGTTAACTGTGTAAGGGGAAATATCTTGTAATTGATGTGTATCAAGTTTAAATTATCTGTTGCTTGGGAAAGAAGTATTTTTCTGTATTCTTAGGAATTAAGCTGAACCACAAATTAGTCTTTTATAAAACTGGTAATATACGTTACTGGGATTTTATATCTCACTATGTTAGTGTGTTCAGATGCCCAGATACATACTGCTACTGGAGATTGAGGTAGAGCTCCAGGAGGTTCCCTTTCTGGGTTACTTCCAAATCCCGAAGGCGGTTAACATCCTTTTCTTCTTCCCTTCGGTTGAGAATGCCCCAAGGACTTAGAAAGGGGTTAGATGGACAGGTAGCAGGAGCTGACTCATATTTTGGGAGTGACCCTGATGTCACTCTAGTATGGACTTTAGTACTGACTATTTTGGGCCTGCGAGCCACTAACTTTGACACTTATGTCTGTATATATATATGTTGTATGGATTATATGTTGTAGACTTAGGTTTTAAACTGTTTTAAGTTATATGTGGAGGTTTAGTACCTCGTTTCCACCTAACTTTATTTATATGTGCATTTTGGGAGAGCGCGAGAAGTATCAAACATGTAACTTCTAGTTTCCTAGGTTAAAATAACCAACTGAGAGTAAGCGATCCTTGGGGAAACACTTAACTTTATCCCACATTAAAAGAAAAAGAAAAAAATTGGACCGGGATTTTAAGAAGTTAAGTAAATAACCTAATTCCACGATTAAAATCAATAAAGAAACTAGGACGTTACATTATGGTATCAAAGTATAGTTATTAGAACTCTGTTAATTCATAGCTAGAATAGCCTAGCATAAACACTGATTGGATAAACTCAACTGAGCATGCCAGTTTGAGTGAATTGAGTATATGATTGTGCTAGGAACCCTAGACTGTTGTATATCTCCTCTATTTGCTGTACTTTTCTCTATTTAATAGTATTATTGAGATTGATCACCTTAGTGATATTTTTGTTTAGCAGAAAGCTATGGCAAATACAAGGAGCGGTGCTAACAATAGGCAATCTGAAAGTGACATGGTGCGTCAACTGATGCACGCATTTGAAAACATGGCGCAAGCTATGAGAGACCAGGCCTCAACAACTACCGAGGTACTCCGCCAAGCCCATGGTAACCACAACCATGATCAACATGATAATGGGCATCATGAGGGTAATAACATGGGATGGGCTGGATTTCAAAAGGCTAGGCCTCCTGTTTTCAGAGGTACCTATGGCCATGTTGTGGCTGAGGAATGGTTGAGGGAACTAGAAAAGTTATTTGAGGTACTCCATACTCCTGATCCACAAAAGTTAGCCTTTGCAATCTATCAACTGCAAGGTGAGCCTGAGTACTGGTGACAAGGAGCCAAACAGCTACTCGAGGGTAGGAATCGCCCCTTGACCTGGGAAGCCTTTAGGGAAGCCTTTCTAGCAAAATACTATCCGGAGAGTGTAAAGAAAGAAAGAGAGAATTAGTTTGACTCCAGTGGTCAGAATTTCAATGATGTTTTCCCTGATGAAATACACAAATTGCCTCCCGAGAGAGAAATAGAATTCTCTATAGATCTTATGCCTGGAACCGGACCCATATCAATCACACTTTTCCGTATGGCCCCACCTGAGTTGCAGGAATTGAAGGCCCAAATAAACGACTTGCTGAGCAAGGAATTTATCAGACCTAGTGTTTCACCCTCGGGAGCCCCAGTCCTCTTTGTGAAAACGAAGGACGGAAGCCTTAGACTTTGTATAGACTATAGGCAGTTAAATAAGGTGACCATCAAAAACAAGTATTCCCTACCCCGTATAGATGATTTATTGGACTAGTTGCGAGGAGTGACTGTGTTTTCAAAGATTGACCTTAGATCAGGGTACCATCAGATTAGGGTTAAGAAGGAAGATATCCCTAAGACCACGTTCAGAACGCGCTATGACCACTATGAGTTCTTAGTGATGCCATTCGGACTGACCAATGCTCCTACGGTGTTCATGGATTACATGAACCGCATTTTTCGATCTTACTTAAATCAATTCGTCGTAGTATTCATTGATGGCATTCTAATTTACTCTAGGAGTGAAGAAGAGCATCAAGAACATCTTGCATTGGTATTGCAAGTACTACGAGAGAAACAACTATACGCCAAAATAGAGAAATGCGAGTTTTGGTTAGAAGAAGTGAAGTTTCTAGGCCACGTGATCAATAGGCAAGACGTAGTTGTAGACCCTATTAAGACAGAGACTGTTAGAACTGGGAGAGACCTCAAACCGTAACCGAGATTAGAAGCTTTTTGGGGTTAGCTGGGTACTATAGGAGATTCATAAAGGGATTTTCGGAGATAGCCCTCCCTATGACTAGACTGACCCGAAAGAACACACCTTTCATATGGTCGGCAGAGTGCAACACAAGTTTTCAAACTCTGAAGGATAGGTTGACCACACCCCCTGTGCTCACCATACCTGACCCATCGGAGCCTTTCGAGGTATATATTGATGCCTCAAGGATAGGACTTGGCTGTGTGCTTATGCAAAATAGGCAAGTGGTGGCGTATGCCTCACGGCAACTTAAGCCAAATGAAGAAAACTACCCGACACATGACCTAGAACTAGCGGCCGTAATCATTGCAGTGAAAATTTGGAGACACCTACTATACAGAGCTAGGTTTACCATCTTCTGTGACCATAAGAGCCTTAAGTATCTTTTTTATCAGAAGGAGTTGAATATGAGACAGAGGAGGTGGGTAGATTTTTTAAAGGATTATGACTTCGAACTTAAGTACCACCCGGAGAAAGCCAATGTAGTTACCGATGCCTTGAGTAGGAAATCGATTCAGGTAGCCCACTTAATGGTCGAAGAAATGAAAATGATTGAGAAATTTAGAGACCTAGGCTTGAATACTATGTTGGACGGAAGTCGATGAGGAGAGAGTGTTAGGGCCAGACATAGTTCGCCAAACTACGGAACAACTCCGTATAATTAGGGATAAGATGAGAGTTGTCCAACAGAGGCAAGAGAATTATGCTAATCAGAGGAGGAAATCACTGGAGTTCCATGAGGGAGACCATGTATTCCTCAAGGTAACCCCAATGACAGGCATTGGGAGATTACTAAAAGCGCGTAAATTACATCCGCGATTCATAGGTCCCTATTAGATTCTTAAGAGAATTGGTCAGGCGGCATATCAAATAGCCCTGCCCCCATAGTTGTCCTACCTCCACACCGTATTCCATGTTTCTCAACTCCGTAAATACATTTCTGACCCTTCACATGTACTCAAAATTGAGACGGTAGAATTGAATGAAAATTTAACTTACCCCTCAGTCCATGTGAAGATTCTGGAGTTTGAAATCAGACAACTTCAGAGTAACACCGTACCATTAGTCAAAGTGTTGTGGCAAGATGTTTCGACACAGGAAATGATTTGGGAACGCGAGGAGGACATGAGGCAACAGTATCCAGCATTATTTGCATGTACTTTTCTTAAAATTTTGAGGGTAAAATTCCAATAAGGGGGGAGTATTGTAACATCCTGAAAAACTGGAACCCAACTTTGACCAAAAAGCCTAACAGTTGACTTTTTCTAAAAGTGTTGACCTTTTCCTTTAACATGTTTGACTTGTTGATTTTTGAGTGTTTGAATGTGTTTGCTTTTATCTTTGCCTGTAAATAAGTCTATGAAACCCTAACTAGAGCCCAAGAGACCCAAAAATCAGAGAAAAATGACCAGAGGAACCCTAACCCTAACCCTAGGGACTAAACTGAAAGGAAAAACTTAATTTCTAACCTTTTTTTTAGTAAGTTAAATAAGGTAGAAAAGACCTATTTGACCCTAGTAAAATACCCTAAGAGTTAGCTAAGGGACCCCAATCTCAAGAAAAGTCTAAAAGAACACATTTTCTCCAGTAAAAATTCAAGACTAAAAATAAAGAACTGAAAAATTGAAGCTTAAGCCCTTTAGCTTACTTAAGGCCTAAGGAAGCTCAATTTAACCACTTAGTGACACCCTAAACTACCCTAAAAAGTGCCAGCCATGAAATTAAATAAAAAACAAACATAATTAGGTAGGTTACATATTTTAAACATAGAGATAAATAGGAAATTTATCACAAATTAATCCCTCTTTAATGCTTTCAAGAACTTGTATCCGAATTTACTATTTTTAAAGCCAAGTAAATACCCAATTAAGGTGGTTATGGTTGCCAGCGACTTGAGGAAACCTAAGGCAAGAAGAAAGTGACCAGAAATAAGATTGAAATGTCAAGACCCATCACTTTAGAACACAACCTAAATTAAGCCTACCCGAGGCCTAAGTGCCTAATTGCCGCCCCAAATAGCCTTTAAGCTGCCAGAAAAACAGCCTTAGGTGTCCCTAATCATGGTACCCGAGCCTCAACATCCCAACACCTCACCACACTCATCATTGCCACTCCACATCCCTTGGGTGTTATAAAAGGGAAGTGAAACCGAGAAGGATGGGCACCAGCAACCCAAAACTAGAATTGAGAGTTGAGAGCAAGAGAGGATACGTTCAGAGAGAGGCTGAGACCGTGTGTGAGCAGGGGGAATCAAAGAATTGCAGCTGAAGGTAGAGAGAGAAGCAGAAATCCACACACACCCACACACCAGAATTCTGTTGTTCTTGCATTAAGTTACCCAAGCTGTCCAGAAGTTCAAATCCGTGGTTCTTCTTCTGAAAATCAAGGTAACATAGTGTTACCCTTCCTTCTCCATCCTTGAGCCAAGAGCATCCTCCAGAAATGGTGGTATGAGCCTCTATGACTCAGTTTCCCAAGACTGCCACAGAGTGCCCTGTTTCGGGCAGTGTTGCTTCCAGGAAGCATATCTCTTTCATCTTTTATCCAAATGGATCGTGTGAGTAGTCAATAGAATGCTAAGAGAATGAACTTTAAAAGACTCGCAATGCATGCATGATCAGAGGCTTCCGTACAGGGGTTCAGATCCTCGAAAGTGTGTTGAATTTCTGCTAAATTCACTATTTTTCTGATATGAAATCACATGCTTGCTGTTTTGATGATTCCTGACATTTTGGGTTGTGAACTGAGTCTGGATGGAATAATAGGTGGCAGTAGGATTAGGTAGAGTTGAAATCTTGCTTTAGTTGCCTATAAGATTTCTGTTTCAGTAGTGGAAGTTTGAATTGAAACATTAAAATTTTCCTAAAAAGTTGTGTTCATTTCTGAATTTTGTTTCTTTGCTTTAAATCATCACTAAACTGTTTTCCACTACTTTCAAGTTTGTGAATGATGTTTTGGTAGCTTCTGTATGAACTTAAAAACAATGATTTCTGGTGTGAAACATGAGAAATGGCCAAGTAGAAAGAAAAATGGAAGCTTAGAAAGATGATTTTCTATTTTATTCTCAATTGCTGCAAAAATGGTCACTTTCTACTGTTTTCTTACAAATGATAGCTGATAAACTTGAGTAAACTTACAATAATGCTGAGAAAAAGAGAGGTTAGGGACTTTTAAACATAAAATTCTGGTGGGCCTTGTATGAAGCTTGCTGTTTGAGAATAATAGGGTAGTGTAAATTGATATTTTGCCATTGAATATGTGAACTTATCATCACTAAAGTTGTGAAATTTGACATGCTCTAATAAGGTTCCTAACTTACCCATATTCTGAAAAATGCTTGCTGGAATTACAACTATGTGAGTATAGCTAAAGGTTTTAAGCCTAGTTTGATTTATGTGTATGGCTGTATCATACCATTAAGCATCTTAAAGTCACTGAGAATTCCTTGGTTGAATTGGTTCTAATTGCCCTAAGTGGTTTAATTGACAAAAGCATGCAGTTAGTGGTTTGTGAAGCTCACCCTTGCTGTCAAACATAATTTCTGAGGTTAAGGGAAGTATAAAATAGTGAAAGAAAATGCCTAGAGTGAAAAGAAAACAGTGATAGGGTCCATATACTTCTAGAGGGGAAATTGAGTAAGGAAAACATGGAAAGAGGCATTAGTGGCTTAAGACTTGGGTACTCAGGTTCAAAGAGGGTAGGTCTGTCCTCCCAACCTCTAAACCTCCTAAGTATCCTTCCCAAACAGAAAAGATGTTATCTTATGGCTTAGAAAACAGAAAAAGAGTCAAAATAGGAAAAATGGCAAAAAGAGTGAAACACTTGGAAAATAGCAGCTCTGTACTGATGTGGCTGCGCACACTTGTTGTGCAAGCCACAAGTGGTCTTATATTGCTTAGGAGATACTAAGATGAGCTGGGCAAAGGTCAAAATAGAAAAAGAGATGCAATAGGAACTAAATTGAACTGAATTTACTATTTTTGTCCCTATAACAGAATCTGTGTGAACTGAGTAATCTGAGGTTGAATTGCTGTACTTTATGGTCTTATGAGCTAGTGTGGTCCTCTGTATTGGCAGGGAAGTCGTCACAGTGGCCTCTAACCCTATTTTATAACCTAACTTGATTTCTTGGAAATTCCATGTGTTTTGCTGCAAAAGTATGACCTTTGGGTGTTATGTTTCTGTGAAAACTACATGAGCAAGTCACAAATAGCCTTTAGGTACTTAATGCACTTTGGTTTTGGTTTCAAACAACCCAAAACAGAATTTGGGTCTTAATAGGGCCTAAATTGCAAGAAAAACTTGAGAAAAGCTGAAAAGTCCAATTTCTACCCAAATTCTGGTTAAATTCTGTTGGGATCTTCTGGATGTGTGTAGCAGGTCCTAATTGACTATTTGGGTGACTTAGTGGAGTCAAAATACTAGAAATATGCCTTGAATTCCTTTACTTTAATGAATGGGACTCTTCTGAAAAGAATTGTGAAATTAAGGGTCCAAATGCAATTGCCTTTATTGGAAAATTGACTAAGTCTGTTGAGTATCTATTAATGATGCTTGTGGTAAAATTTCATGACCTCTGGATGCTTAAATTTGTAATTATGCCTGTTACTTACTCTGTAAGTTATATTTGGCGTTGCAGTTGACTTCTGTTTGACTTTTGTTGACCAGTGGCTGAATTTATTGATTTTATCAGGCTATTTAAGTGTGTGGCATCCAAAACATGAAACTGAGTTTTAGATGCATCTGTGAAACTAAAATGCCTTGAGAGGCAGGCTTTTGACCATGCATCTGTGTTCAGATGTGCATATGCCCCTAGAGGGGTAAAATGGTAAAATTGCCATGGAGAGGCAGTATCTGTGTTTTGATGCCCTGGAGCGGCAATATCTATGTTTTGATGCCCTGGAGAGGTAGTATCTATGTTCTGATGCCCTGGAGAGGCAATATTTGTGTTTTTATGCCTTGGAGAGGCGATTGAATAGCAACTGAGTAAACATTGCCTATGGATACAAATTATATTGTATAATTTGATCTGTATGAAAAGGACACACTAGGCTGGCTAGGAATGCGTTCGGGACGTAGCTGCCTAGCAACTTGTGAGGAATTAATCCAGTCCGAGACTAGTGATCCTTAGGTTCTAACTTTGTGCGCACACCGGGGGACGCCCTGGGATGTTAGGTAATTACCTGTTGGCCTTATTTAGGCAGGCTTTCCATAGTGTTAAATGATAAGTCGGTATTGTCCTGTTTCATTAGATTGTTTTGAATTGATGGTAATGGTTTAACCAGTTGTACAGGTCCTGGAGAGACTTGATGCTTGGCATGGCTGATAAGTGCATGTAGTCGTAAACGTGCATATTTTTAAAAGGAAAATGACTTTTACCTGTTTACAGCTTTCCAACATGATTATATACTGTTAACTGTATAAGTGGAAATATCTTGTAATTGATGTGTATCAAGTTTAAATTATTTGTTGCTTGGGAAGGAAGTATTTTTCTGTATTCTTAGGAATGGAGTTGAACCACTAATTAGCCTTTTACAAAACTAGTAATATACGTTACTGGGATTTTATATCTCACTACGTTAGTGTGTTCAGATGCCCAGGTACATACTGCTGCTGGAGATTGAGGTAGAGCTCCTGGAGGTTCCCCTTCTGGGTTACTTCAAAATCCTGAAGGCGGTTAACATCCTTTTCTTCTTCCCTTCGGTTGAGAATGCCCCAAGGACATAGAAAGGGGTGAGATGGACAGGTAGCAGGAGCTGACTCATATTTTCGTAGTGACCCTGATGTCACTCTAGTATGGACTTTAGTACTAACTATTTTGGGCCTGCGAGCAACTAACTTTGACACTTATGTCTGTATATATATGTTGTATGGATTATATGCCGTAGACTTAGGTTTTAAACTGTTTAAGTTATATGTGGAGGTTTAGTACCTCGTTTTCACCTGACTTTATTTATATGTGCATTTTGGGAGAGCGCGAGAAGTATCAAACATGTAACTTATAGTTTCTTAGGTTAAAATAACCAACTGAGAGTAAGCGATCCTTGGGGAA
The DNA here is from genome assembly GCA_014851425.1 of Senna tora. NCBI lineage: Eukaryota > Viridiplantae > Streptophyta > Magnoliopsida > Fabales > Fabaceae > Senna > Senna tora. The sequence goes on along the minus strand of JAAIUW010000274.1, from coordinate 21,217 downwards.
ACACTTAACTTTATCCCACATGAAAAGAAAAAGAAAAAAAATGGACCGGGATTTTAAGAAGTTAAGTAAATAACATAATTTCGTGATTAAAATCAATAAAGAAACTAGGATGTTATACGAAACACTCATCGGGGAAAACTGATTAACAAGAAAATCATATTTTCGAAACACTCATTGGCGAAAGCTGATGAATATCAAATTTTCAAAACACTCACCGGTGAAAACTGATTAACAAGAAAATCAAGTTTTCCAAACACTCATTGGCAAAAATTGATTAATATCAACATTCCGAAACAGTCATCGGCGAAAACTGATGAATATCAAGTCTTCGAAACACTCATCGGTGAAAACTGATTAACAACAAAATCAAGTTTTCGAAACGCTCATTAGCGAAAACTGATGAATATCAAGTTTTTGAAACACTCACCGGCGAAAATTGATTAATAGGGAAAATCAAGTTTTCGAAACACTCATTTGCAAAAACTGATTAATATCAAGTTTCCGAAACACTAATCGGCGAAAATTCACGAATATCAAGTTTTCGAAACACTTATCGGGGAAAACTGATCAACAATAAAATCAAGTTTTGGAAACACTCATTGGCAAAAACTGATGAATATCAAGTTTTCGAAAAACTCATCAGCGAAAATTGATTAACAAGTAAATTAAGTTTTCGAAACACTCAATGGAGAAAACTGATCAATATCAAGTTTTTGAAACACCCACCGGCAAAAACTGATGACTATAAAGTTTTCGAAACACTCATCGGCGAAAACTGATAAACAAGAAAATCAAGTTTTCAAAACACTCACCGGCAAAAACTGATGAATATCAAATTTTCGAAACACACATCGGTGAAAACTAATTAACAAGAAAATCAAGTTTTCGAAACTTTCATTGGCGAAAACTGATGAATATCAAGTTTTCGAAACACTCATCGGCGAAAACTGATTAACAAGAAAATCAAGTTTTCGAAACACTCATTGGCGAAAATTGATGAATATCCTGTTTTCGAAACACTCACCGGCGAAAACTAATCAATATCAAATTTTTGAAACACTCACTGGCGAAAACTGATGAATATCAAGTTTTTGAAACACTCACCGGCAAAAACTGATCAATATCAAGTTTTCGAAACACTCATCGGCGAAAACTGATGAATTTCAAGTTTCCGAAACACTCATTTGTGAAAATTAATCAATATCAAGTTTTTAAAACACTCATTGACAAAAATTGATTAACAAGAAAATCAAGTTTTCGAAACACTCATTGGTGAAAACTGATGAATATCAAGTTTTCGAAACACTCACCGGCGACAATTGATGAATATCAAGTTTTCGAAACACTCATCCGCGAAAAGTGATTAACAAGAAAATCTAGTTTTCGAAACACTCATTGGCGAAAATTGATGAATATCAAGTTTTTGAAGCACTCACCAGCGAGAATTGATTAACAGGAAAATCAAGTTTTCGAAACAATTGGTCAATCGATTATGGACCTACCTATTTGCAACACATATATGTAAGATACTTACTCTTCTCTTTTCTATGTTATTTCTCTCTACCCTTAGCTCATATTACTTTCTAAACTTAGAACATAATGTTTATGCATGTCATGGGGCATTTGAAATCCTTGTTGAAGTGTTAAAGAAGGAACTTTTGCGTAACAAAGTGTTTCAAGTTCATTTGGTAAATTTGCCAACTTTGTAAAATCATAACTTGTTCTATAGAACTCCAAAAATTCTAAAATAATTATGACATGTTTATGAATATAAAATATAGTTGGCTGCCAAATCTTAGCTCAAAAATCACATGTTTGCCCCCTCAAAATCTAGTTTACCAATAGCGGTCTGATGTGATAGGGCAGTAGACCAGACTTTTGTAAATTCTTGCCAAAACCATACCAAATGAGTTCCAAATGATATGAGAAATAAAGTATGAAATTTTAGCCTTTAAATCCTTCATTTGGTACCTCAACAAGTAAATTAAAGTATGAAAACAAGTAAATATTTTCTGCATGAGTTCTTGAAATTCAGATGTGCAAACGGGTACCAAACATGATCCAAAATTAATGAAATTTTGTAATCACAAACTTTGAGGTGTCTAGTTTTAGCCTGACAAATTTCAAGATGTTTTGAGCTCATTAAGTATGATTTTTACATTTTTCTTCATGCACATTGACTGCTGTAACATACCAGTCGACTGATTCGTCTCTGTTTCGTTTATGGACACGAAAGTCGACTGGTTTGAGCTGGCAGTCCATTGGTATGTTCCTGGCATGATAACTGGGCAGAAAAGAACATGGAGTCGACTGCTACGTTAATTTCTGGGTTTTTAAAGTATCTTTACTCAAGAATTCAACCAAGAATCCTACCATTCAAGTCATGGAAGTTTTATAAAGTTGTTTTCTATCATTAACACGTTAAAACCCATGAAAAACTAGCCCCAAAACTTGGTTAAACAAACTTAAATTTTAATTTCAAGCTAAAACCCAAACCCATTTCCTTCCCCTTATAAATTATCTAATTTCCAGCTAAAATCCAAGCATGCATTCATCCTCTACATCCATTCTAAGTTCGAAAATCATAAGGAAGCAGTTCTAAACCTCTCAAATGGCTCAGAAATTCGAAACTCATTTTTGGGTCATTTCTTGAAAACCTAACTTGAAAATTAGAGAGGTTGGTAGTTTGATTACCTTAATGTGACACTTAAATCTTGCTTAGTTGGTGTTCAGCTGTGATTCTACGGTTCGATTCTTCCTAAATTCGGATTCCCAGGCTTGAATCCTCTCTAGAGTTCTCCTCCTTCTCTCTAACTCTCTCTCTCTCTCTCTAAATGTGATCAAGTGTGTGTGTAATGGTGGTGTTGCCACCTTGCCTTAGGCGTGTAAGGGCTGGTGGCAAAGGATTTGGGAGAAATTCATTTCTCTCCCTCACCCACTAACTTTTTCTTGCACTTTAGCCCTTTTCTTTTTAGTCCCCTCTCAATTCTTTTCTTAAACTAGTGCACAAATATATGCTTTCTAAATGCAATAATGAATGTCACACAATCACAAACACTTAGTTCTTCTAGCAAACATTTAACACATCACTTGGAAGGTCCGGATATCACAGTTTCCGGCGAAAACTGATTAACAAGAAAATCATGTTTTCGAAATACTCATCGGCTAAAACTGTTGAATATGAAGTTTTCGAAACACGAACTGGCGAAAACTGATTAATTACAAAATCAGGTTTTCGAAACACTCATCGGTGAAAACAAATGAATATTAAGTTTTCAAAACACTCATTGACGAAAAATGATGAATGTCAAGTTTTCGAAACACTCATCAGCGAAAACTGATTAATAGGAATATCAAGTTTTTGAAACACTCATTAGCAAAAACTAATGAATATCAAATTTTTGAAACACTCACTGGCGAAAATTGATTAACAAGAAAATCAAGTTTTCGAAACACTCATCGGCGAAAATTGATTAACAAGAAAATCAAGTTTTTAAAACACTTATTGGCGAAAACTGAAGAATATCATGTTTCCGAAACACTCATCGGCGAAAAGTAATGAATATCAAGTATTCGAAACACTCATCGGCGAATACTGATTAACAAGAAAATCAAGTTTTCGAAACACTCATCGGCGAAAACTGATGAATATCAAGATTTTGAAACACTCATCGGCAAAAACTCATTAACAAGAAAATCAAGTTTTCGAAACACTCATTGGCGAAGACTGATGAACATCATTGTAATTTCACTTGGCTTTGAGTGCTATATAAAGAATGGAACCGAGAGGGAGAGCTACACCAGCAAGAAAACTGAAAAGCAAAGCTGAGAGTAAGTGGGTTGAAGGTTCAGGAAGAGGGCTGGAGCTATGGAGGAGCTGGAGGTTCGAAAATTAGCAGCTAGAGGTAGAGAGAGAAGCAAAAATACACACATACTCACACCCAGAATTCTGCTGTTCTTGCATCAAGTTGCCCAGGCTGTCCAGAGGTTCAAATCCGTGTTTTTACTTCTGAAAATAAAGGTAACATAGTGTTACCCTTCCTTATCCATCCCTGAGCCAAGAGCATCCACGAAAAATGGCGGTATGAGCCTCTATGACTCAATTTCTCGTTGCTGCCACAGAGTGCCCTGTTTTGGGCAGTGTTGCTTCCAGGAAGCATATCTCTTTCATCGTTTATCCAAATTGAGCGTGTGAGTAGTCATTTGAAAGCTAAGAGAATGAAATTTAAGGGCCCCTTAATGCATGTATGATCAGAGGCTGCCGTACAGGGGTTCAGAGTTTCGAAAGCTTGTTCATTTTCTGCTAAAATCACTATTTTTCTGATATGAAATTACATGCTTGTTTTGTTGTTTCCTGGCATTCTGGGTTGTGAACTAAGTCTAGATGGAATAATAGATGGTAATAGGAGTAGGTGGAGTTGAAATATTGCTTTAATTACCTATAAGGTTTCTGGTTCAGTGGTAGAAGTTTTTAATTGAAAAACTTAAATTTCCACAAAAGTGTGTGTTCATGTCTGTTTTATTTCTCTTTGCTGTAAATCATCACTAAACTGTATTTCACTACTGTCAAGTTTGTGAATGATGTTTTGGTAGCTCCTGTATGGTCTTAAGAACAATGGTTTCTGGTGTGAAGCATGAGAAATAGACCTTGTATAGAAATAGAACAAGATAGAGATTTGTGATAACAATTTGCTTGAATTCTTCTGAAAAATACCTTTAGGAATGCTGTGTGCTAATGTATGTGACTTCCCTCAGAAATCTTGCTGAGTTTACAGTAACTAAAACATTGAAAAAATTACTCATAGTACCCTAACCATGATTAAGAAGCCTATATGAGGAAAAAATGGGTATTTCCCATAGAAATTGTTGAGTACACTAGCTAGATTTTGATTTTCGGTTTGGATGGGAAGATAGTATCATTTTCTGAACTAAGTAGGCTCCTAAGCCACTGTCAAAACTTAAAGACTTCCTTTTGAAATTTTCCTAAATGATTCAAGTAGGGAAGTGGGGGAGAGAATGAATTTCCTAGTTCTTCTTGCTGAAGGTAGGAAAGATCTAAAACAGTAAAAGGAAGTGCCTAGAGTGAAAAGAAAAGAGTGATAGGGTCCAGGTATTCCTAGAGTGGAAATTGGGTAAGGCAAGCATGGAAAGAGGTAGTTAGTGGCCTAAAACATGGGTACTCAGGTTATAAGAGGGTAGGCCTGTCACTACAAGAAAAGGGGTTTTCAATGACGAGTTTCAGTGGCAACTCTGAAAAGTTCTCACTGAAAGTGCCCCTTCAGTGACGACATTTTCAAGTCGCCACCGAAGGTCTTCAATGGCGACATTTTAGTCGTCACCGAAGGCCTTCGATGACAACTACAATTTTTTCGCCACCAAAAGCTCTTCACTGACGACAATATTTTCGCCACTAAAAGCCTTCAGTGGCGACATTTTGCGTTTCGTCACCAAAGGTTTTCAGTGACGATGATTTTTGTCGCCACTGAAGTTCTTCAGTGGCGAAATGCAAGAAGTTGCCACTGAAGGATTTTTAGTGGTGCCTACTCCTTCTGCCAATGAGAACTCTTCGGTGACCACTTTTTGCATTTCGCCACGTAAGGTTTTCAGTGGCGACTATACTCTTTGCCACTGAAAGGGTTTTTGTAGCGACGCTGAGATGTCGCCACCGAAAACCTTCTGTGGCGAAAATTAAGTCCGCCACTGAAAACCTTCAGTGACGAACTTTTAAATGTTGTCACCGAAACCTAGAAAATTTAATTAATTATAATTTTTATTTTAAAAATAGTTAGGTGATAAATAGGAATATACTTATATATAATTTTTGTGATTTCTCCAAAATAAAACATGTAATGGGTGAGAATTAATTGTTTTTGATTATTTATATTTATATAAAAAAAACATGTAAAAAAATTAAAAAGAATAATTATTTGAAGACTAAACTTATTATTGTATTTTAAAATAGTAATAAATTAGATATTTGATAGTTTTCTACATTTTTAAAAAATAAAAAAATAATTATTATATTTTAAAAAAAAATTAATCATATATATTTCATTTTTAAAATTAATAATAAAAAATTTACAAGTGATGTTTTATATATTTTTAAAATGGTTTGTTTTCAAAAAATACAAAAATTTGGTTCATATGATTGTATGGCAAATTAATGGTTTAAAATACTTTTCAAAAAAAAAATTAATGGTTATAAAATAAAACAAAAAATGGTCCAATGGAGTCTTGAATACGGGCTACTTTAATTGCCTACAACCACACAAGCCAATTGGACAAGACAATATTTAATTCTATTTGTGGAATTTAATATATATAATACATCAAAATTATTGAAAACAGAAAAAAAAAAACGCTCCGTCTCTCGCGCGCACTTCATCACCTGCGCTTTTTTCTTTTTCATTTCGCGCCTCTGCCTGCCCTAGAGATCAGAAGTGGAAAGGACTTTGCAATCTACGGAGCTTACGTACCACGCCGTCTTCGATCGATTCAGTATTTTTTTCTCCACTCTTCTTCTTTTTCTTCTCCTCCACTTCACCCCTTCCTTCTTCCGTCTTCGATTCGGTTTCCCCCTTCGATAACGGAGTTAGGGTTGTACGGAGCTTATTGTACATGTAGAGTGATGTCTGTACGTAGGACTCGATCCGATCCAACATTGTTATAACTTACAACACTATTCCTATAGCCTACTCTTCTGCTCCCTCCACGTTCATTCTTGTGATGCCCAGAAAAGTTTAAAAAGAAAGAAAAGCAAAAAACAAAAAAACTTGTCCTTTAATTAGTTTTTAAATAGAGAAAACTGCAATATATATATATATATACGAAATAGAAGAGGAAAATCATCATCATGGGTTCCGAGACTTTCATAGAAACCATCTTAGCAATTCTGCTTCCACCAGTTGGAGTCTTCCTCAGATATGGCTTAGGAGTACTTCTCTTTCTCCCTTGATTATCTTGCTTTCTATATTTTTATTTAAAAGTTCATTTGTTTTCTTTTCAAAAATGCAGAATGGGGAATTGGGGATGCTTTTATAGGATTTAATTGAGGATTATGAGTAATTTCAATTTTTTGCTGTTTATGGATAATAAATAGGATTTAATTGAGCATTTTGATTAAAGTTCATATTTGACCTATGATTTTATAAAACTTTGCATGATTATTTTCTTGATTATATTTTCTACCCTAATTTGGATCTAAAAGCTGGTTCCTTTGCTGCTCTGCTCTTCTCTGTACACTTTGTTGGTTTGGTAGTAGGTTCTTTACAATTAGATTCACAACTTGTGGAATTCCTAGCAGAGAAGAGGAAAAAGAGTGAAGCAGCGTTTGATTAGAGCAGAACGAGAGGAAAAGAGGGAGACGTGGCCAGAGCTTAAGCTTCTCTCAATCACGTCAAGAAAAGCAGAGGAAGGTAAATTTTCAATCTTCGATTTTTCTCGATTCATTTGAAGATGCTCAGTGGTTGAGTGGTGTTTTTATTTATTGATGTTTTATTTACTATTTGGTTCTTATTTTATTGATTTTAAAATTTAGTATCCAATTCAAGTTCTTCATTCAGCCATTCAGGTGTTATTACTTATGAGCTGTAACAATTAGAATAAAAAACAGGAAAGAAATTGAAAAATCCAAAATTTTGGGGCAAACATAAATTAGAAGTTGAATCTAACTGCTAAAAGGTCAATTATAAATCTCATTAGAAAAAGTTGTTTAAAATGATCCTTGATAAACTTGTTCATATATGCTTCTGAAAAGTGATTAGTGCTCTGTTGAATAACCATCAAAGGGATTGTGGGAAGATCTGAGTTCAATGAACTCTCTCTTTGAGAAAAATCATGAAATATATGAGTGCTCTCCAATGTCAATTCTTCAAAGACTAAGATATAAATATAATTAAATAGTGATATATATATATATATATATTTACTTTTTCTTAATACATGCTTCCTTCTCCTGAAGTAGACAGAGAAACGTAGTATAGCTACAACCACTAGTACACCAAAGCTGATGATCAAGGCTTTTGTCTTAGCTTGTTGCCAAAACCATTACTGCCTGGAAAAATAAAATCATTTTCTTCAAACACTGTTGGCTAATTCACAAGTCTTGAAAAGTAATATCAACAAATCTCAGTTGTTTAAACTTGTTTATGAAGCATAATTATAATTTTCTTTTATTATGAATTGGTAGACATTGGACATATAGCATTGGAAACTACACCATTATTAGCATTCTTAATTAGGACTCTAGAATTATGTCCTTAAGATTATGGAATTAATGGAACCAAGCAAAGTTATTCACTTTCACAAACACAGACAAGTTTAATGATAACAATTGATTAAAGAATACTAAGATTTGTAACACTAAGCTTTGTACTAGGACAATTTATCTTCTTCTTTTTACTTTATGCTTAAACTTGAATTAGTAGACTTGTATACTTTCTAGTTTTAGCTTTAACCTATGCAAAACACAAGGGCTTACAATTTCAGTCTTATTGTTTCCATATATACTTTGATCTTCTTTCATGCATATTTACTACTTGTATTACACTTGTTTCATTTCAATCACAAGAAAAATATTGCCTATTCTTTTATTTTCCAAATTTAGAGACGAAATGGATAAAAGTTTGACAGATATAAAAAATAGAGCGGATCGAGCATATATAAGGGGAATGAATGGATTTCTTGAATGGGCGTACAATCAACCAGGGGTGAATACTTTAATTCGGTGTTCATGCAAGGGGTGTAGGAACACTGAGTTTAAGTTAAGAAATATGGTGAGATTGGATCTATTAAAGAAGGGATTTTGGGACGGTTACAAAGTGTGGGACCTACATGGAGAACCCTTTATTCTTACCCGAAGTCTTGGTTGTGATGGTCGAGAGGATGATGAGAATACTGAGATTGATGATATCAATGAGATGATACATGATGTGTGTGGTTTTGCAAATATAGAGGAAATGAATCGAGTTTTTGAGAACAATGAAGAACCAAACGCACATGCAAGAAAGTTCTTTGATTTACTAAAAGATGCGGAGACAGAACTTTGTCCAGGCTGCAACAAAGTGTCAAAACTATCTTTCGTAGTTAGGTTACTTCACTTGAAGTGCCTCAATCATTGGACCAATAAATCCGTTGATTCATTACTTGACTTCCTCAAAGAAGTTCTTCCTGATGGGGCAATTATACCTAATTCATACTATGAAGCCAAAAAAGTTATTAGAGACTTGGGTTTAGATTATACAAAAATAGATGCGTGTGAGAATGATTGCATCTTATATTGGGGAAAGCATGCCGATTCAATTTCGTGTCCTGTATGTAAAGAGCCTAGATGGAAATCAAGTGAGCATGGAGGGAAGAAAATAACAAACAAAGTCTTGCGTCATTTTCCAATTAAACCTAGACTACAGAGATTGTACATGGCAAAAGACACAGCTAAACAAATGAGGTGGCATAAGGAGATAAATTTTGATGATGGCATTTTAAGACATCCTCGTGACTCATTGGCTTGGAAATCTTTCGACCAACAATATCCTGAATTTTCTAGTGATCCTAGAAATGTCTTCTTGGGCTTATCGAGTGATGGGTTCCAACCTAATGGGAATATGAGTGCTAATCACAGTATTTGGCCTGTTCTTCTTATGCCTTACAACTTGCCACCTTGGGATTGCATGAAAGACCCATACTTTATGATGTTACTTTTAATTCCAGGCCCTAAGTCTCCAGGCAATGATATAGACGTGTACTTGGAACCAATGATTGAAGAGTTGAAAGAGTTGTGGGAGAGAGGGGCAGAGACTTATGATGCCCACTCAAGATCTAATTTTATGCTGCGGGCAGCTGTGCTATGGACAATTAATGACTTTCCAGCATATGGGAACCTTTTTGGATGGTCAAATAAAGGCAAGTTTGCATGTCCTTGTTGCCATCTAGATACACATTCTGTTTCTCTACGAAATAAGTTATGCTACATGGGCCATCGTCGCTTCTTAAGTTCCAATCATCCATGGCGTCAAAATGGAAGTGCATTTAATGGGAAAGTGGAAAATGCTGTGGCGCCTACTCCTTTAACCGGTGATGAAGCACTTCACCAACAAGAAAGGTTTAGGAACATGACTTTTGGGAAATTTTAAAAAAAAAAACGTGACCAACATTCCGATTGGAAGAAGATGAGTATATTTTTCCAGCTGCCTTATTGGAAAAATCTGATGATATGACATAATCTTGATGTAATGCACATTGAGAGAAATGTATCCGATAATATTTTGTCAACGGTGATGAATATGTATGGAAAGACAAAGGATACATTAAAGAGTCAGTATGATTTAGTGGACTTAGGTATTAGGGAAGAATTGCATCCAATTGAAGATGGAAACAACATTTTGTTACCTGCAGCAAGCTATGCATTATCTTCAGATGAGAAGTTAAAAGTTTGTAACTTTCTAGCCAATTTGAAGGTTCCGGATGCATTTTCTTCAAACATTTCACGTTGTGTGAATGTCCATGAAAGAAAAATATTTGGATTGAAGTGTCATGATCACCATGTCCTGTTGCAATACATATTTCCAATTGCGCTATGTGGCCTTTTACCTGCAAAAGTGTATCAACCAATGTGGAATTGGCCAATTTTTTCAAGAATCTTTTTTCAAAGTGCCTGACACTTGACGATCTTGATAATCTTGAATCCCAAATTGTGGTCACCTTGTGCAAAATGGAAACTGTATTTCCACCAGCTTTTTTTGATATCATGGTTCACTTGCCCATTCACTTGGCTAAAGAGGCAAAGCTTGGTGGACCCGTGCAATATCGAGATATGTTTTCAAGTGAGAGGTAATGTATTTTATGTACTACAAGTGAATTAATAATGCATTCCTTCTATCAAAAAAATTAATAATGCATTCATTTACTTCTAGAAATCATATTAGTTTCAATTTATAAATGTAGGTATATGGGAAAACTCAAATCATATGTTAAAAACAAGGCTCGTCAACCTTCTGTTCCCGATACTTGAAAAACACATCAACCAAGTTTAACAAACCAGCTAGGAATGATGATGGACCTGAGAAAGATTGTGAGATTTCTGTCTTCAAACAAAGAGGTCAACCAAGAAGGGGTTACAAAATAGTTACTCTATCTCACTTAGAGTTTAACCAAGCTTGTATGTATGTGCTTGAAAATTGTGAGGAGGTTTGGCCATTTATTAAGTAAGTTCTACATACTTCTCTAATTTTTTTTAAAAAAAATTAAAGAAAAATAATTAGTTACACTCTCTAAGAATTCAAAATGCTTCTCTTGTAATATGTAGGGAGCACCAAGATGAGCTTGAGAAGCAAACTCCAAGAGTAGATGATATGAATGGGGTGGAGTTTCAAAATTGGTTTCGTGCACATGTATTGGTCCATCTAAACTTAGGGCATAATTTTTCCTTAATTTATAATTTGGTTTTTTGGTGATGAGCAAGTCTCTTTATTTATGTAGGTATTTAAACTATCTACACAAGAATTTCTAAGTGAAGAGCTCATTAGCTTAGCTGTAGGTCCGCTTCAACAAGTGCGCATATATTCCACATTTATGGTTAATGGATATAGATTTCACACAAAAGATCGTGCATTAAGAAGAAAAACTCAAAAAAGTGGAGTTCTCGTAAAGGGTGACGTTTCGGACACAGAAAAGGAGTACTATGGTGTATTGGAGGATGTCTATGAACTTAATTACGTAGGGAATCGTAAGGTATATCTCTTCAAGTGTCATTGGTGGGATGTTGCTCATTTTGAAAGAGGATATAAGGTGGATAAATATGGATTTGTAAGTGTTAATACTAAGAGATCATTGAATACAAATGAGCCTTTTGTCTTGGCATCTCAAGCAAAACAAGTGTTTTATTTGGATGATATAAGTGATCCAGGTTGGCTAGTTGTTGTGAAGACAAACCCTCGTGACCTATTTGATGTGCCTCAAGAAAATAAAGAAGATGATGGTGTTGGTGATGGTGTGGCATTCGATCAAGCATATCAACCAACTGAGGTTGATCAATTAAATTTGTCGAATCACAGTGAAGTAGAGAATGAGATTACGGTGACATTGCATAGGGTAGATGTTGAACCACAAACCATTAGTCAAGAAAGTGAGAAAGCACGGAAAAAAGCACGAAAGAAAGCACGAAAAAAAACACGAAAGAATATGCACACTTCTAGTGAAGTAAATTTTATTGATGATAGCATTGTAGATATGAGTGTAAATGAAGAAAGTGAGGAAGAAGATTCAATTGATGATAGTAACATAGATACAGATAGTTCCAAAGACTAACTAAAGGTTGTTATAGTAATTATGATAATTATAATAATCCAAACATGTTTTTATTATTCATATCTTTAATTTATTTGGCTTACTCTATTATGAATTCTTACTATCTTTTAAATACAATATTGTAGGAAATGACATGACTTGGACGGGGTCGTGGTGGAAGGGGTGGCAAAGTCAGCATGCGTAGTACCGGGCGAGGAAGACACGACAATCAAGAAGTGAGTTCGACTCCCCGTTCAATTCCACTACAAGAGGTACCTCGAGTTGAAGACCAACATCAAATTTCTCCAGTTGCACAACGGGGTTTCCAAAGTTTTCTTGACATAATAGAAGAGGAAATTGAGGGCTCTCAAATAAGAGAGGGATCAATTAATCCTAGTGCAGGTTAGTTTAGGTTTATGTGTACAAGTCTAGAATCTATAGTTCTTTGTTGTCGCCCAAATTCTAATTGTTTTATTTATTTTTAGGGTCTTGTACTTCTAATCATATCAGGGGGAAATATGAGTAATTATCTTTGGATATGAAAACAAGGAATGGACAGAAAGTTAAAATTAATATTCCAGAAGGTCTTCAAAGAGCTGTGGGCCTTGATGCTAGAGACATTGCTAGTTATTGTGGATTTGTGCTGAGACAGACAGTATCCTTTAGAGTTGGTAGATGGCAAAATGTTTTTGCAACATATGGACAAGCTATGTGTTTGAAAGTGAAGGTAATATGTTTTGGTTATTTTCCATTATATATATATGATCTTATTTCAATACATGCTTACCCCATGCCTTGTTATTTTGTATTTCATGCATTTTACATAAATATTTTAGGAAAAGTTTGAGATTTTAGATGATAGAAGAGCGCTAGCAATGGATACTTTTGTCATTGACACATTGCAAAGGCTCTTTAGAGCTTGGAAGAACCGATTGCACACTCATTACAAGAAGTTTCCAACTGATCAAGAGAGATTGGACAATAGGCCAATTTATGTTACCCCCGAGGATTGGAATTGGTTAGTAGAACATTATAGCTCTGACACATTCAAGGTAATGTAGAATTATATGTTTTAAATTGACTATTTAAATATCAATAATATTTTTAACATATATTTATAGTGCAAGTGTTTCATTCTTGTAGGTTGCTAGTGAAGGAAATAAGAGGAATACAACAAAACAAGTTATTAGACATACTTCTGGCCCTTGATCATTTGCAGAAGTAGAGGAGCTTACAGTAAGTGTTTAACATTTGTTTTTTCATTCACTTAAGCGTGTGATTTCATGTTCTGAAGTGTCTTTATTGTAGAGAGATCCAGCAACTCGAGAAAAGGCAACGCCCGATGCAGTGTGGGAGATCCAACATACTCATAAAACAAATGGGGGAAGGGTTTGGCTGGATCCAAAGCCAAAAGAAATCCATGTATGTATCCAATTTTAAATTTTGAAGTGTAATTTTAATTTCTTATTTATGATACTAAATTGTTGTATGAATGATAGGGACGTCTTAAAGAACTTGTGTCTCAACAAAAAGATAATCAGCATACACTGACTGGTGATGAGATCCTTGAATCTGTTCTTGGGGAAAAGTCAGGTTATGTTCGTGGAAAAGGCTATGGAAAAAAGCCAATTACTAAGAGAGCTCGACAACAAATAGATGTTGAAGCTAGTGTGTCCTCTGCAATTGAGGTGATACGTGACCAAATGCAAGCTGAATTCGATAGGAAGCTTCAGGAGGATCGTGCTGAGTATGAATGTAAGATACAAGAGGAGCGTGTTGAGTATGAACGTAAGCTACAAGAGGAGCGCAATGAGCTTCAACTTAAGGAGGAAGAGAAGCATGTTGAACTTGAACGTAAAATGCAAGCTGAGATTGACCAGAGGATCCAAGCACAATTGACTATCTTAATGTCAAATTTCCAACAGGTAATTGGTTTATTGTCACGGCTGGGTATACATATTTTTACTGTTGTCACATATGGTTCTAAAAGTCCTGAATGCTTCATTTATTTCCATTTATCACCTGGCGTTAAATATGAAAAAAGAACAAAGAATTAGTATCAATGTGTCTTAAAGTTAGTTTATTCAATTTGCTTTCAGAATTTCGTGAAGTAAGCATAACCTAGCTGAAGCTAATTTAATTTAGACTTAAAACTTCTCACTCTTCACATACAATACTTGTCTTAATTTAGACTTGTCTTTTTCCTTTGACAGAAGTGAGTAGTTTTAATGTTGTTGAGAGAAGTGAAGGAAGGAAGATGGACATAGTTATTTTGGTTTTTTGTTTGTTTCTTAATTTAGACTTCTCTTTTTCCTTTCTTGCTTTTGTAGAAAGGGATTGCTATTGAATTAGAGTATAATGTTACTTAGGATGGTGATGACCAATGGAAAGAAACTAAAGTAAATGAAGCAAAGCAATTAAGATATTTAGTCCAATATTTGGTTCATTTGGTGTGGTTTCTGTCCTTAACTTTCATGCCTTTTGAAATTATATCGTCAACAATAATAAAACCTGTTTTGAAATTATACTTGTAATGTCTCAGTTCTGACTATCATTAATTAGCTGAATCTTTGTACTTGTGATTGGAGGATATGAAGACATGTTTGAAAATTGGGACCAGACTTTTTAAATTCTTACAAGTACTGGACTTGTTAAATATTCTGTGACTAGGAAATATTTGGTGCCATCTAACTAGGAATCTCTTATATTAGTACAAGATGTACTCTTAATATTGTTTAGACTCTCATTTTTCATTCATGAAAATAATTGCCTTGTAAATTGATATATATTATCTCTGACTTCAAACACAATTAATGTTTCCATTTTAAACAGGCACAAAGTTTAGGAAGGAGCAACAACCAAAAATAAGAATGATGCTTTGGATATTCGCTTTTGGAGTTTCAATTATAGTTGTGCAGGAATGATGCATGGGATATATAATCCTTTTTATTTTCAATTATAGTTGTGTAGGAATGATGCTTTTGATGTTTGTCTTTTTGAAACCCTGAATCATAGTTGTGCAGGAATGAATGATGCAAATATATATTGGCTTTTTTATTTTTAATTATAGTTATGTAGAAAGATGCTTGAGATATTCCTTTTTGTAAAATATGATAGCATTGGCTTTTTGATACATGTAATTATTGACAATGAATTAATATAATAGTCATATGCTTCAATTTTAATTTATGAATTTTAGGTGTCAAATAATTTTTCATGGCAACATTTAGTTGCCACTAAAACGATCAATTAGTGGCAACAATTTTATTGCCACTAAAGTACCGTTCAGTGGCGACAAAATGTTGCCAGTGAAGCATGTTTCAGTGGCGACAAAAAGGTGGTCACAGAAAGTAACCTTCAGTGACAAATAAAATTTTTCGTCACTAAAAAGAACTTTAGTGGCGACAAAAGGTTGTCACAGAAAGGCATCTTCAGTGACGAACAAATAGGTCATCACTAAAAGGTCCTTCAGAGGCGACAAAAATGTTGTCATAGAAAGAGGCCTTCAGTGACGAATGCAAATCTCGTCATTAAAAGGACCTCCAGTGGCAAAACAAATGTTGTCACAGAAAGAGACCTTCAGTGACCAAAACAAATTTCGTCACTAAAAGGACCTTCAGTGGAGAAACATAGGTTGTCACAAAACGGCACCTTCAGTGACGAACAAATAAGTCGTCACCTAAAGCTTCTTTAGTGGCGATAATATGTTGTCACAGAAAATGATCTTCAGTGACGAATTATGAGACTTGTCACAGAAGAGGGGTTTTGGTGGCAACAAGAAGTCGCCATTGAAAGTATTCTTTGGTGGCAACACACAACCACTTTTACTGGTATTTCAGTGGCAAAATTTAATCTTTTTTGGTGGCGACATATGTCGCCACTGAAGACACTTTCAGTGGCGAAAACCAAAAGTCATCACTATATACCTTCGGTTGCGAGACATTCAGTGACCACATGGAAGTCGCCACCGAAACCCTTCATTGGCGACTTTTGGACTTTCAGTGACGAAAAAAGTCGCCACTGAAACCCTTATTTCTTGTAGTGTGTCCTCCCACCCTCTAAAAGCTCCTAAGTACCCTTCTCAAACAGAAAATGTGTTAACTTATGGCCTAGAAAACAAAAAAAGGGTCAAAAGAGGAAAAATGGTAAAAAGAGTGAAACACTTGCAAAAATAGCTACTCTATACTGATGTGGCTGCACACACTTGTTGTGGAAGCCACAAGTGGTCTTATCTTGCTTAGGAGATACTAAAATGGGCCGGGCAGAGGTCAAAGCAGAAAAGGAGATGTAAGAGGGACTAAACTGAACTGTTTTTACTATTTTTGTCCCTTTCACAAAATCTATGTGAACTGAGTAATTGGAGGTTGAATTGCTGTACTTTCTGGTCTTATGAGCTTGTGTGGTCCTCTGTATTGGCAGGGAAATGGTCACAGTGGCATCTAACCCTATTTTATAACCTCACTTGATTTCTTAGAAATTCCATGTATTTTGCTGCAAAAGTATGACCTCTGGGTGTAATCTTCTTGTGAAAACTGCATGAGCAAGTCACAAATAGCGTTTAGGTACTTGCTGCACTTTGGTTTTGGCTAGAAACAACCCAGAACAGAATTTGGGTCTTAATAGGGACTAATTTGCAAGAACAACTTGAGAAAAGCTGAAAAGTCCAATTTCTACCCAAATTCTGGTTAAATTCTGTTGGGATTTTCTGGATGTGTGTAGCAGGTCCTAATTGACTCTTTGGGTGACTGAGTGAGGCCTTAATACTCGAAATGCCTTGAATTCCTTTACTTTAAAGAATAGGACTCTTTTGAAAAGAGTTATGAAATTAAGGGTCCAAATGCAATTGTCTTTATTGGAAAATAGACTAAGGCTGCTGAGTATGTATTAATCATGCTTGTGGTGAAATTTCATGACCTCTGGATGCTTGAAATTAATAATTATGCCTGTTACTTGCTGTGTAAGTTATATTTGGCGTTGTGGTTGACTTCTGTTTGACTTTTGTTGACCAGTGGCTGAATTTATTGTTTTTATCAGGCTATTTAAGTGTGTGGCATCCAAATCATGAAACTTAGTTTTAGCATGCATCTGTGAAACTAAAATGCCTTGAGAGGCAGGCCTTTGAGCATGCATCTGTGTTCTAATGTGCATCTGCCCCTGGAGGGGTAAAATGGTAAAATTGCCCTGGAGAGGCAGTATCTGTGTTTTGATGCCGTGGAGAGGCAAGATCTATGTTTTGAGGCCCTGGACAGGCAGTATTTATGTTTTGATGCCCTGGAGAGGCAATATTTGTGTTTTGATGCCCTGGAGAGGCAATATCTGTGTTTAATTTGCATATGCCCTGGAGAGGCAATTGAATAGCAACTGAGTAAACATTACCTGTGGATAAAAATAATATTGTATAATTTGATATGTAAGAAAAGGACACAGTAGGTTGGCTAGGAATGAGTCCGAGACGTAGTTGCCTAACAACTAGTGAGGAAATAATCCAGTCCGGGACTAGTGATCCTAAGGTTCTAACTTTGTGCGCACACCGAGGGACGCCTTGGGATGTTAGGTAATTACCTGTTGGCCTTATTTGGGCAGGCTTTCCATAGTGTTATATGGTAAGTCGGTATTCTCCTGTTTCATTAGATTGTTTTAAATTGATAGTAATGGTTTAACCAGTTGTGCAGGTCTTGGAGAGACTTGATGCTTGGCAAGGCTGATAAGTGCATGTAGTGGTAAACATGCATATTTTGAAAAGGAAAATGACTTTTTATCTGTTTAAAGCTTTTCAGCATGGTTATATACAGTTAACTGTATAAGTTGAAATATCTCGTAATCGCTGTGTATCAAGTTCAAATTATCTGTTGATTGGAAAGGAAGTATTTTTTCTGTATTCTTAGGAATGCAGCTGAACCACTTATTAGTCTTTTATAAAACTGGTAATCTACGTTACTGAGATTCTATATCGCACTACGTTAGTGTGTTCAGATGCCCAGGTACATACTGTTGCTGGAGATTGAGGTAGATCTCCTGGAGGTACCCCTTCTGGGATACTTCCAAATCCTGAAGGCGGTTAACATCCTTTTCTTCTTCCCTTCGGTTGAGAATGCCCAGGGACTTCCAAAGGGGTGAGATGGACAGGTAGCAGGAGCTGACTCATATTTTGGCGGTGACCCTGATGTCACTCTAGTATGGACTTTAGTACTGACTATTTTGGGCCTGCGAACCACTAACTTTAACACTTATGTCTGTATATATATGTTTGTATGGATTTTTATGTCGTAGACTTAGGTTTTAAACTGCTTAAGTTATATGTAGAGGTTTAGTACCTCGTTTCCACTTGACTTTATTTGTATGTGCAGTTTCTGAGAGCGCGAGAAGTATCAAACATGTAACTTCTAGTTTCTTAGGTTAAAATAACCAACTGAGACTAAGCGATCCTTGGGGAAACACTTAACTTTATTTATCCCACACGAAAAGAAAAAAAAAAGAAATTGGATCGGGATTTTAAGAAGTTAAGTAAATAACCTAATTCCGCAATTAAAATCAATAAAGAAAATCAAGTTTTCGAAACACTCATTGGCGAAAACGGATTAAGAAGAAAATCAAGTTTTCGAAACACTCATTGGCGAAAACTGATGAATATCAAGTTTTCAAAACACTCATTGGCAAAAACTGATGCATATCAAGTTTCCGAAACACTCATTGGCAAAGATTGATGCATATCAAGTTTCCGAAATACTAATCGGCAAAAACTGGTGAATATCAAGTTTTCGAAACACTCATCGGCGAAAATGAAGTTTTCGAAACACTCATTGGCAAAAACTGATGAATATCAAGTTTTCAAAACACTCACCGGCGAAAACTGATGAATATCAAGTTTCCGAAACACTAATCGGTGAGAAGAGATTAACAAGAAAATCAAGTTTTCGAAACACTCATTAGCGAAAAATGATGAATATCAAGTTTTCGAAACACTCACCGGCGAAAACTGATGAATATCAAGTTTTCGAAGAACTCATCGGTGAAAACTTATCAACAAGAAAATCAAGTTTTCAAAACACTCATCGGTGAAAACTGATGAATAACAAGTATTCGAAACACTCACCGGCAAAAACTGATGAATATCATGTTTTTGAAACACTCATTGGTGAACACCGATGAATATCAAGTTTTCGAAACACTGACCGGTGAAATCTGATTAGCAAGAAAATCAAGTTTTCAAAACACTCATTAGCGAACACTGATGAATATCAAGTTTCCGAAAGACTAATCGGCAAAAACTGATTAATATCAAGTTTTCGAAACACACATCGGCGAAAACTGATTAACAAGAAAATCAAGTTTTCGAAACACTTATTGCCGGAAACTGATGAATATCAAGTTTTCGAAATACTCATTAGCGAACACTGATGAATATCAAGTTTTCGAAACACTCATTGGCGAACTTTGATGAATATCAAGTTTCCGAAACACTAATCGGCGAAAACTGTTGTATATCATGTTTTCGAAACACTCATCGGCAAAAACTTATCAACAAGAAAATCAAGTTTTAGAAACACTCACTGGCGAAAACTGTTGAATATCAAGTTTCCGAAACACTAATCAGCGAAAACTGATCAATTTCAAGTTTTCGATACAATAATTGGCGAAAACTATCAATATCTGCTTTTGGAAACACTTCTTGGCTAAAACTGAATAACAAGAAAATCAAGTTTTCGAAACACTCATTGGCGAAAACTGATGAATATTAAGTTTTCGAAACACTCACCGCCGAAAACTAATGAATATCGTTTTCGAAACACTCAACGACGAGAGCTGATGAATAGCATGTTTTCGAAACACTCATCGGCGAAAACTGATTAACAAGAAAATTAAGTTTTCAAAACACTCATTGGCGAACACTAATGAATATCAAGTTTCCGAAACACTAATCGGCGAAAACTGTTGAATAGCAAGTTTTCGAAACACTCATCGGCAAAAAACTGATTAACAAGAAAATCATGTTTTCGAAACACACATTGGCGAAAACTGACGAATATCAAATTTTCGAAACACTCACCGGCGAAAACTTACAAATATCAAGATTTCAAAACACTCATCGGCGAAAACTGATTAATAGGAAAATCAAGTTTTCGAAACACTCATTGGCGAACACTGATGAATATCAAGTTTTCGAAACGCTCAACGGTGAAAAATGATTAACAAGAAAATCAAGTTTTTGAAACACTCATTGGCGAACACTGATGAATATCAAGCCTCCGAAACACTAATCGGCAAAAACTGATGAATATCATGTTTTCGAAACACTCATCGGCAAAAACTGATTAACAAGAAAATCAAGTTTTAGAAACACTCACTGGCGAAAGCTGTTGAATATCAAGTTTCGGAAACACTAATCGGCAAAAATTGATCAATATTAAGTTTTCGATACACTAATCGGCGAAAACTGATCAATATCAAGTTTTGGAAAAATTTCTTGGCTAAAACTGATTAACAAGAAAATCATGTTTTCGAAACACTCATTGGCGAACACTGATGAATATCAAGCCTCCGAAACACTAATCGGCAAAAAATGATGAATATCATGTTTTCGAAACACTCATCGGCAAAAAACTGATTAACAAGAAAATCATGTTTTAGAAACACTCACTGGCGAAAGCTGTTGAATATCAAGTTTCCGAAACACTAATCGGCAAAAATTGATCAATATTAAGTTTTCGATACACTAATCGGCGAAAACTGATCAATATCAAGTTTTGGAAAAACTTCTTGGCTAAAACTGATTAACAAGAAAATCAAGTTTTCGAAACACTCATTGGCGAAAACTAATGAATATTAAGTTTCCGAAACACTCACCGCCAAAAATTGATGAATATCCAGTTTTCGAAACACTCATCGGCGAAAACTGATGAATAGTAAGTTTTCGAAACACTCATCGGCTAAAACT
>JAAIUW010000273.1:0-36190 GCA_014851425.1 Senna tora | reverse complement strand
GATAAACAAGAAAATCAAGTTGTCGATACACTTAGTTGCGAAAACTGATGAATTTCAAGTTTCCGAAACACTCCCCGGCGAGAACGGATGAATATTTAGTTTCCAAAACACTCATCGGTGAAACCTGATTAACAAGAAAATCAAGTTTTCAAAACACTCATTGGCGAAAACTGATGATTATCAAGTTTTCGAAACACTCTTCGGCAAAAACTGATGAATATAAAATTTTCGAAACACTCATCGGCGAAAACTGATGAATATCAAGTTCTCGAAACACTATTTGGCAAAAACTGATGAATATCAAGTTTTCAAAGCACTCATAGGCGAAAACTGATTAACAAGAAAATCAAGTTTTCGAAACACTCATCAGCGAAAGCTTATGAATATCAAGTTTTCGAAGTACTCATCGGCGAAAACTAATTAACAAGAAAATCAAGTTTTGAAGCACTAATTGGCGAAAACTGATGAACATCAAGTTTTCGAAACACTAATCGGCGAAAAATAATGAATATCAAGTTCTTGAAACACTCATTGGCGAAAACTGATGAACAAGAAAATCATGTTTTCGAAACACTCATTGGCGAAAACTGATGAATATCAAGTTTTCAAAATACTAACCGGCGAAAATAGATGAATATCAAGATTTTGAAACACTCATCAGCGAAAACTGATTAACAAGAAAATCAAGTTTTCGAAACACTCATTGGCGAAAACTGATGAATATCAAGTTTTCGAAACACTCACCGGCGAAAACTGATGAATATCAAGTATTCGAAAACACTCATCAGCGAAAACTGATTAACTACAAAAAATCAAATTTTCGAAACACTTATTGGCGAAAACTGATGAATATCAAGTTTTCGAAACACTCACCGTCGAAAACTGATGATTATCAAGTTTTGGAAACACTCATTGGCGAAAACTGATCAACAAGAAAATCAAGTTTTTGAAACACTCATTTGCGAAAACTGATGCATATCAAGTTTTCGAAAGATTCACCGGCAAAAACTGATTAAAAAGAAAATCAAGTTTTCGAAACACTCATTGTTGAAAACTGATGAATAAATAGTTTTTGAAACAATCACCAGCGAAAAGTGATGAATATCAAATTTTCGAAACAGTAATTGGTAAAACTTGATTAAAAACAAAATCAAGTTTTCGAAACGCTCATTGGCGCAAACTGATGATTATCAAGTTTCCGTAAAACTTATCGGCGAAAACCGATGAATATCATATTTTCGAAACACTCATCAACGAAAACTGATGAATATCAAGTTTTCGAAACACGCATCGTCGAAAACTGATGAACAAGAAAATCAATTTTTCGAAACCCTCATTGGCGAAAACTGATTAATATCATGTTTTCGAAACAGTCACCGGCGAAAACGTATGAATATCAAGTTTTCCAAATACTCGTTCGCGAAAACTGATGAATATCAAGTTTTCGAAACACTCATCGGCGAAATATGGTTAAAAAGAAAATCAAGTTTTCGAAACACTCATTGGCGAAAACTGATGAATATCAAGTTTTCGAAACACTCACCGGCGAAAACCGATGAATATCAAGTTTTCGAAGCACTCGTTGGCGAAAACTGATTAACAATAAAAACAAGTTTTCGAAAGACTCATCGGCGAAAATTGATTAACAAGAAAATCAAGTCTTCGAAACACTCATTGGCGAAAATTGATGAATATCAAGTTTCGAAACACTCACCGGCGAAAACTGATGAATATCACATTTTCGAAACACTCATCGGTGAAAACTGATTAAGAAGAAAATCAAGTTTTCGAAACACTCATTGGTCAAAACTGATGGATATCAAGTTTCAGAAACACTAATCGGCGAAAACTGATGAATATCAAGTTTTCGAAACACTCATCGGCAAAAACTGATTAACAAGAAAATAAAGTTTTCGAAACACTTATTTGCGAAAACGGATGAACATCAAGTTTCCCAAACACTAATCGGCAAACACTGATGAATATAAAGTTTTTGAAATACTCATCGGCGAATATTGATGGACAAGAAAATCAAGTTTTCGAAACACTCATTGGCGAAAACTGATGGACAAGAAAATCAAGTTTTCGAAACACTCATTGGCGAAAACTGATGAATATCAAGTTTTCGAAAAAATCATCGGCGAAAACTGATTAACAAGAAAAACAAGTTTTCGAAACACTCATAGGCGAAAACTGATGAATATCATGTTTTCGAAACACTCAGCTGCGAAAACTGATGAATATCAAGTATTTGAAACACTCAACAGTGAAAACTGATTAACAAGAAAATCAAGTTTTCTAAACACTTATTGGCGAAAACTGATGAATATCAAGTTTTCGAAACACTCATCGGCCAAAACTGATTAACAGAAAAATAAAGTTTCCGAAAGAATCATTGGCAAAATTGATGAATATCAATTTTTCGAAACACTCACCGACAAAAACTGATTAACAAGAAAATTATGTTTTCGAAACACTCACCGGCGAAAATTGATTAACAAGAAAATCAAGTTTTCGAAACACTCATTGGCAAAAACTGATGAATATCAAGTTTTCGAAACACTCATCGGCGAAAACTGATTAACAAGAAAATCAAGTTTTCGAAACACTCATCGGTAAAAACTGATGAATATTAAGTTTTCGAAACACTCACCGGCGAAAACTGATGAATATCAAGTTTTCGAAATACTTATTGGCGAAAACTGATTAACAAGAAAATCAAGTTTTTGAAACACTCATTTCCAAAAATTCATTAACATCAAGCTTTCAAAACACTCACCGGCGAAAACTAATTAACAAGAAAACCAAGTTTTTGAAACACTCATTGGCGAAAACTAATGAATATCAAGTTCCCGAAACACTCCCCGGCGAGAACAAATAAATATTAAGTTTTCGAAACACTCATCGGTGAAATCTGATTAACAAGAAAATCAAGTTTTCGAAATACTCATTGGCGAAAACTGATGATTATCAAGTTTCCGAAAAACTAATCGGCGAAAACTGATGAATATCAAATTTTCGAAACACTCATCGATGAAAACTGATTAACAAGAAAATCAAGTTTTTGAAACACTCATTGGCGAAAGCAGATGAATATCAAGTTTTGGAAACACTAATCGGGGAAGACTGATGAATATCAAGTTTTCGAAAGACTCATCGCCGAAAACTGATGAACAAGAAAATCAAGTTTTCGAAACACTAATTGGCGAAAACCGATGATTATCAAGTTTTCGAAACAGTCACCGGCAAAAACATATAAATATCAATGTTTCGAATCACTCATCGGCAAAAATTGATTAACAAGAAAATCAAGTTTTCGAAATACTTATTCGCGAAAACGGATGAATATCAAGTTTTCGAAATCATTGGCGAAAACTGATGAATATCAAATTTTCGAAACACTAACTGGCGAAAAATAATTAACAAGAAAATCTAGTTTTCGAAACACTCATCGGCAAAAACTTATTAACAAGAAAATCAAGTTTTCGAAATACTGATTGGCAAAAACTGATTAATATCAAGTTTTTGAAACACTCACCGGCAAAAACTGATGAATATCAAGTTTTCGAAACACTCATTGGCGAAAACTGATGAATATCAACTTTTCGAAACACTCATCAGTGAAAACTGAATAACACGAAAATCAAGTTTTCGAAACACTCATTGGCGAAAACTGATGAATATCAAGTTTTCGAAACATTCACCGACGAAAACTAATTACCTAGAAAATCAAGTTTTCGAAACACTCATTGGCGGAAACTGATGAATATCAAGTTTCCGAAACACTCATCGGTGAAAACTGATTAATATCTACTTTTCGAAACACTCGTCGACGAAAACTGATTAACAAGAAAATCAAGTTTTCGAAACACTCATTGGCGAAAACTGATGAATATCAAGTTTTCGAAACACTAATCGGCGAAAACTAATTAACAAGAAAATCAAGTTTTCGAAACACTCATTGGCGAAAACTGATTAACAAGAAAATCAAGTTTTCGAAATACTCATTGGCAAAAACTGATGAACATCAAGTTTTCGAAACACTCACCGGCGAAAATTGATGAATATCAAGTTTTCGAAAAACTCATTTGCGAAAACTTATTAAAAAAAAATCAAGTTTTCGAAACACAGATTGTCGAAATTTGATGATTATCAAGTTTTCGAAACACTCATCGGTGAAAACTGATTAACAAGAAAATCACGTCTCCGAAACACTCACCGGCGAAACCTGAAGACTATCAAGTTTCTGAAACACTAATCGGCGAAAACTTATGAATATCAAGTTTTCGAAACACTCATTACCGAAAACTGGTGAATATCAAGTTTGCGAAACATTCACCGGCGAACACTGATGAATATCAAGTTTTCAGAACACTCATCGGCAAAAATTGATTAACAAGAAAATCAAGTTGTCGAAACACTCATTGGCAAAAACCGATGATTATCAAGTTTTCGAAATAATCACTGTTGAAAACGGATTAAGGAGAATATCAAGTTTTCGAAACACTCAATGACGAAAACTGATGAATATCAAGGTTTTGAAACACTCATTCACGAAAACTGGTTATCAAGAAAATCAAGTTTTCGAAACACTCATTGGCTAAAACTGATGAATATCAAGTTTCCGAAACACTAATCGGCAAAAACGGATGAATATAACGTTTTCGAAACACTTATCGGCGAAAACTGATGAACAAGAAAATCCAGTTTTCGAAACACTCATTGGCGAATACTGATAAATATCAAGTTTTCGAAACACTATTCGGCGAAAACTGATGAGTATCAAGTTTCCGAAACAATAATTGGCGAAAACTGATGAATATCAAGTTTTCGAAACACTCATCGGCGAAAACTAAGGAACAAGAAAATCAATTTTTCGAAACACTTATTGGCGAAAACTAATGAATATCAAGTTTTCGAAACACTAATCGACGAAAACTGATGAATATCAAGTTTTTGAAACTCTCATCGACGAAAATTGATGAATATCCAATTTTCGAAACACTCATCGGCAAAAACTGATAAACAAGAAACTCAAGTTTTCGAAACACTCATTGGCAAAAACTGATGAATATCAAGTTTCCGAAAAACTAATCCTCGAAAACTGATGAATATCAAGTTTTTGAAACACTCATCGGCGAAAACTGATTAACAAGAAAATCAAGTTTTCGAAACACTCTTTGGCGAAAACTAATGAATATCTAGTTTTCGAAACACTCACCGGCGAGAACTGATGAATATCAAGTTTTCGAAACACTCACCAGCAAAAACTGATTAACAGGAAAATCAAGTTTTCGAAACACTCGTCGGCGAAAACTGATTAACAAGAAAATCATGTTTTCGAAACACTCATTGGCAAAAACTGATGAATATCAAGTTTCCGAAACACTAATCGGGGAAAACGTCTTAATATCAAGTTTTTGAAACACGCATCGACAAAAACTGATTAACAAGAAAATCAAGTTTTCGAAACCCTCATTGGCGAAAACTAATGAATATCAAGTTTCCGAAACACTAATCGGCAAAAACTGATGAATAACAAGTTTTTAAAACACTTATTGGCGAAAACTGATGAAAAAGAAAATCAAGTTTTCAAAACACTCATTGGCGAAAACTGATAAATATCAATTTTTCGAAACACTATTCGGCGAAAACTGATGAATATCAAGTTTCCGAAACATTAATTGGCAAAAAATGATGAATATCAAGTTTCCGAAATGTAACATCCCAAAAATGGAAACTCAACTTTGACCAAAAAGTCAAAGTGTTGACTTTTCTAAGTTGTTGACTTTTCTGTTGACTTTCTTTTAACTTGTTTGACTTTTTTATTTTTGAGTGTTTGGATGTGTTTGCTTTTGTTTTTGTTTGTAATTGAGCTTATGAAACCCTAACTAGAGGTCAAGAGACCCAAAAAACCAGAGAAAAATGACCAGAGGAACCCTAACCCTAACACTAGGGACTAAATTGAAAAGAATAAGTTAGTTTTAACCCTTTTCTTTAATGAGTGAAATAGGGCAGAAAAGACCTATTTGACCCTAGAAAGATACCCTAGGACACTCTAGAGATACCCTAAGACCTAGCTAAGGGACCCCAACCTCAAGAAAAGTCCTAAAAGGACACATTTTTTCCAGTAAAAATTCAGGCTAAAATGAAAGAACTGAAAAATGAGAGCTCTAACCCCTTTAGCTTACTTAAGGCCTAAGGAAGCCCAATTTAATCACTTAGAGACATCCTAAACTATCCTAAAAAATGTCAGCCATGAATTTAAATAAAAAACAAACACAATTAAGTGAGTGCCATATTTTAAAAGTGGCAATAAATAAGAAACTTATGACAAATTAGCCCTTTTTAATGCATTTAAAAGCTTGTAACCGAATTTACTAGTTTTAAAGCCAATTAAAAACCCAATTAAGGTAGTTACTACATCCAGCAATTTAAGTAAGCAGAAATACAAGATTTAAAATTAGGAAATTGAGTCTGGAAACCCGAGGCCATATGAGGTGTAGCTTAATTAGACAAGCTCTTAAGCATTTACTACTAATACACCTAGATCAAGTCCTACCCGAGACTTAAGTAGTTAATCACCACCCAAACACGCCCTTAAGAAGTGCCAGCACCCCTTAATATGTGTCCTAATGCTAAACCACGAGCTCCATCCAGCCAACACATAATCTCACTCATAATTAGATTTGCACATGGCTTAAGTGCTATATAAGGAAGGAAAACCGAGAGGAAGCCACACCAGAAGCTAAAATCAGAAGTTGAGAGCTGAGAGCAAGAGAGAACAGGTTCAGAGAGAGGCTAAGGTCGTGTGTGAGCTGGGAGAATCGAAGGATTGTAGCTGGAGGTAAAGAGAGAAGCAGAAACCTACACACACACTCACACCAGAAACTTTGCTGCTTTGCACCAGTTTGCCCAAGCCATTCAGAGGTCCAAATTCGTGCTTCTTCTTCTGGAATTCAAGGTAACGTAGTGTTACCCTTTCTTCTCCATCACTGAGCCAAGAGCATCCACCAGAAACGGTGGTATGAGCCTCTATGACTCATTTTCCCGAGGCTGCCACAGAATGCCCTGTTCTGGGCAGTGAAGCTTCCATGGGACATATCTCCTTCATCTGATATCCAATTTGAGCGTGTGAGTAGTCATTAGAAAGCTAAGAGAATAATCTTCAAAATCCCCCCAATGAATGTATGATCAGAGGCTGCCGTACAAGGGTTCAGAGCCTCGAAAACTTGTGAATTTTTCTGCTAAATATGCTATTTTGATGATTGAGTTATTTGCTTGCTGAACTTTGTGTCTCTGATGTTCTGAGCTCTGAATTGACTTGAAATGTTAAAGTAAATGTTATTTACACTTCTTAGTGGATAGGATTTATCATGGTGACTCCGTAAATTTCTGGTTTGGTAGTGATGAACTCGAAAACTTGTGAATTTTTCTGCTAAAAAAATGCTGTTTTGATGATTGAGTTATTTGCTTGCTGAACTTTGTGTCTCTGATGTTCTGAGTTCTGAATTGATTTGAAATGGTTAAGTAAATGTTATTTACACTTCTTAGAGGATAGGATTTGTCATGGTGACTCAGTAAATTTCTGGTTTGGCAGTGATGAATTTCAGCTTTTGATTTTGAAAATGTCCTTTTGCTAAGAGTAAGGTAGTCACTGCTATTTGCTGGAAATCTCCACGGCATCCTCCTTATTTTCGTTAATTGGTTGCTGTGAATCCTTCTAAGGGAATTGGGAAGGTTAAATTCTGGTATGAAGAGGGTGGGATGAATGTCTGGTTTAAAAAGGAAACATGAGCATGAGCTTGAATTCTAAACTAAAGTTTTTTCTTCACATAGAAAATGCATTGGACTTTCATTTCTGCTATTTGCTGTAAATTTCATACTTCATGGCAATCTTTTGAAATAAAATGCTTGGAAACCCTCTTTGAATCACTACTGGAAAGTGGGGGTATTTTTCTCCATGTACCTTCTGAATTTTCATAATAGTTACATGCTGAAAAATGCACTTACCTAATGCTAAAATTCTGTTTTGAAACTTATGGAGGGTAAATAACAAGTGAAGTGTGATTTTCGAAAGAATAGCTTAAATTTTACAGAATAATGCATCAAAGTTGCATTTCCTTTTTATGAGTACATCATGGTTAGTGTTCTAGATTGCATGACCCCAAGGAAAGCTTGCTGGTAGCTTAAATCAATTCTATGGGAAAGCCTAGGCATGTCAAAGTGGGGTTTTGAGATTCAGACATGCTGAGTATGGCTGGAGCTTTGGTGATTCTTTTCTTTGGAATCTTTTAGTTAGCTAGTCACCCTGTATATGCTCTATAATTTTTGTTTAAACTGGTTTAGGCACCCTAAGTGATTAGAGTAACCAAAAGATAAGAAAAATGGCAAAAGAAAGGAAAAGTGTGCAGAAACAGTAGCTCTGTACTAGTGTGACTACACCAACTTGTTGTGCAAGTCACAAGTGGCCTAAATATGCTTGGGAGACACCAGGATGGGCAGGTAAGAGCCTAAAACAGAAAAAGAGAGGTAGTAGGGACTAAACTAAACTGATTTTTCTGTTTTTGCCCCTTTTTCAGAATCTGTGTAAACTGAGCTATCTGTGGTAAATTTCCTGTACTTTCTGGTTTTATGTATATATATGTACCTATGTGTTGGCAGTGAGGTGGTCAGAGTGGTCTCTAACCCCTTTTTATGCTCAAGTTGATTTTTAGAAGAATTTAGGTGTTTTGCTGCAAAAGTATGTGTTCTGGTTGCTATTTTTCTGTGGAAACTGCATGAGCAAGTCCCAATTAACTTTTAGGTACTTGCTGCACTCTGGTTTTGACTTGAAACAACCCAGAACAGAATTTGGGTGTGAATAGGGACTAATTTGCAAGAAAAACTTGATAAAAACTGAAAAGTTCTATTTCTACCCAAATTCTGGTTAAATTCAGTTGGGATTTTCTGGGTGTGTGTAGTAGGTCCTAATTGAACATTTTGGTGACTTAGTGAAGTCAAATTGCTTGAAATGTGCTTTGAATTCTTTATTTTAAAGAAATGGACCTCTTTGAAATGATTTGTGAATTTAAGGGTCCAAATGCAAATGTCTTTACTGGAAAATTGATTAAAGCTATTGAGTATGCATTAATGATGATTGTGGTGAAATTCCATGACTTTTGGATACTTAAATTACTAGTTATGCCTGTTACTTGATATGCAAGTCATGTTTGACAATAGGGTTGACTTCTGGTTGACTTTGTTGACCAATGGTTGAAATTATTGATTTGATCAGGCTATTTAAGTGTGTGTCATCCAAATCATGAAAATGAACTTTTTGCATGCATCTGTGAACTGAGAATGCCTTGGAGGGCAGGCTTTTGAGCATGCATCTGTATTCTGATTTGCATATGCCCTGGGAGGGTAAAATGGTAAATTTGCCCTGGAGAGGCAATACATGTGTTTCTGCCCTGAAAAGGCAATGATTAAGCGTTTAAGCATTTCTACCCTGGAGAGGCAATGACTATGTTTTGATGCCCTGAGAGGCAATGTAATTGCCAACTGAGTAAACATTACTGTGAATAAAATTATATTGTATAAATTGATCTGTATGAAAAGGACACACTAGGCTGGCTAGGAATGCGTCCGGGACGTAGCTGCCTAGCAACTAGTGAGGAAATAATCCAGTCCGGGACTGGTGATCCTAAGGTTCTAACTTTGTGCGCACACCGGGGGACGCCCTGGGATGTTAGGTAATTACCTGTTAGCCCTATTGGGTAGGCTTTCCATAGTGTTAAATGGTAAGTCGGCATTGTCCTGTTTCATTAGATTGTTTTTGAATTGATGGTAATGGTTTAACCAGTTGTAACAGGTCCCGGAGAGACTTGATGGTTGCATGTAGAGGTAAACATGAACTTTTTGAAAATACTGGCATGATTGAATACTTGCATATAGTGGTAAATATGCATGATTTTCCATCTGTTTACAGTTTTCAGCATGACCCTTGGTATGATTGGAAATATCTTGTAATCGATGTGTTTTATGTTTAAATTATCTGTTGATTGAGAAGGAAGCCTTTTTCTGTATTCTTAGGAATGCAGTTGAACCACTAATTAGTTTTTATATATAAAATTGGTAATCTATGTTACTGGGATTTTATATCTCATTACGTTAGTGTGTTCAGATGCCCAGGTACATACTATTGCTGGAGATTGAGGTAGAGCTCCTAGAGGTACCCCTCTTGGGATACTTCCAAGTCCTGAAGGCGGTTAACATCCTTTTCTTCTTCCCTTCGGTTGAAAATGCCCCAGGGACTTAGAAATGGGTGAGGTGGACAGATAGCAGGAGCTGACTCACATTTTGGCAGTGACTCTGATGTCACTCTAGTTTAGACTCATTACTTACTATTTTGGGCCTGCGAGCCACTAACTTAAATACTTATGTCTGTATGGATTTTATGTTGTGAACTTAGGTTTTAACTGCTTAGGTAATATGCAGAGGTATAATACCTCATTCCAGTTAACCTTATT
This sequence comes from Senna tora, assembly GCA_014851425.1. NCBI lineage: Eukaryota > Viridiplantae > Streptophyta > Magnoliopsida > Fabales > Fabaceae > Senna > Senna tora. The sequence goes on along the minus strand of JAAIUW010000273.1, from coordinate 25,679 downwards.
GGTATGTGTATGTTGGGAGAGCGTGAGAGTTTCAAACATGTAACTTCTAGTTTCTTAGGTTAAAGTAACCAACCGAGAGTAAACGATCCTTGGGAAAACTTAACTTCATGAAAGGAAAAAGAAAAAAACTAGACCGGGTTTTTAAAGAAGTTAAGTAAATAACCTAATTCCGCAACAAAAATCAATAAAGAAACTAGGACGTTACACGTAACGCTCATCGGCGAAAATTGATTAACAAGAAAATCAAGTTTTCAAAACACTCATTGGCAAAAACTGATCAATGTCAAGTTTTCGAAACACTAATCGCCGAAAACTGATGAATATCAAGTTTTTGAAACACTCATCAGAAAAATTTGATAAATAAGAAAATCAATTTTTCGAAACACTCATTGGCAAAAACTGATGACTATCAAGTTTCCGGAAAACTAATTAGCGAAAATTGATGAATATCAAGTTTTTGAAACACTCAACGGCAAAAACTGATTAAGAAGAGAATCAAGTTTTCGAAACACTCATCGGCGAAAACTGATTAACAAAAAAATCAAGTTTCCGAAACAATCATTGGCAAAAATTGATGAATATCAAGTTCAAGTTTTCCAAAAACTCACTGGCGAAAACTTATTAACAAGAAAATCAAGTTCTCCAATCAAGCATTGGCGAAAACTGATGAATATCAAGTTTTCGAAACACTAATTGGCGAAAACAGATTAACAAGAAAATCAAGTTTTCGAAACACTCACCGGCGAAAACTGACGAATATCATGTTTCTGAAACACTAATCGGCGAAAACTTATGAGTATCAAGTTTTCGAGACACTCATTGGTGAAAACTGAAGAATATCAAGTTTCCGAAACACTCACCCGCGAAAAATGATGAATATCAAGTTTTCAAAACACTCATTGACGAAAACTGATTAACAAGAAAATCAAGTTTTCGAAATACTCATTGGCGGAAACTGATGAATATCAAGTTTTTGAAACACTCATCGCCGAAAACTAATGAATATCAAGTTTCCGAAGCACTAATCGGCAAAAACTGATGGATATCAAATTTTCGAAAGACTCGTCGGCGAAAATTGATGAACAAGAAAATCAAATTTTCAAATCACTCATTGGCAAAAATTGATGAATATCAAGTTTCCGAAAAACTAATCCTCCAAAACTGATGAATATCAAGTTTTCGAAACACTCATCCGCGAAAACTTATTCACAAGAAAATCAAGTTTTCGAAACACTCTTTGGCGAAAACTGATGAATATCTAGTTTTCGAAACACTCACCGACGAGAACTGATGAATATCAAGTTTTCGAAACACTCACTAGCAAAAACTGATTAATAGGAAAATCAAGTTTTCGAAACACTCATTGGCGAAAACTGATGAATATCAAGTTTTCGAAACACTTATCGGGGAAAACGTCTGAATATCAAGTTTTCGAAACACTCATCGGCGAAAATTGATTAACAAGAAAATCATGTTTTCGAAACACTTATTGGCGATTACTGATGAATATCATGTTTTCGAAAGACTCATCGGCAAAAACTAATGAATATCAAGTTTTCGAAACACTCATTTGCGAAAACTGATTTACAAGAATATCAAGTTTTCGAAAGTCTCATTGGCCAAAACTTATGAATATCATGTTTCCGAAACACTAATTGGCAAAAACTGATGAATATCAAGTTTTCGAAACACTCATCGGCGAAAACTGATGAAAAAGAAAATCAAGTTTTCGAAACACTCATTGGCGAAAACTGATAAATATCAAGGTTTCGAAACACTATTCTGCGAAAACTGATGAATATCTAGTTTCCGAAACACTAATCGGCGAAAAATGATGAATATCAAGTTTTTGAAACACTCATCGGTGAAAAGTAAAGAACAAGAAAATCATGTTTTCGAAACACTCATTGATGAAAACTGATGAATATCAAGTTTCCGAAACACTAGTTGGCGAAAACTGATGAATATCAGGTTGTCGAAACACTTATCGGCGAAAACTGAGGAAGAAGAAAATCAAGTTTTCGAAACACCCGTTGGCGAAAACTGATGAAGATCAAGTTTTCGATACACTTATCTGCCAAAACTGATTAACAAGAAAATCAAGTTTTCGAAACACTCATTGGCAAAAACTGATGAATATCATGTTTTCGAACACTCACCGGCGAAAACTGATTAACAAGAAAATCAAATTTTCGAAACACTCATTGGCGAAAACTGTTGTATATCAAGTTTCCGAAACACTATTCGGTGAAAACTTCTGAATATTAAGTTTTTGAAACACGCATCGGTGAAAACTGATTAACAAGAAAATCAAGTTTTCGAAACACTCATTGGCGAAAATTGATGAATATCATGTTTTGAAACACTCACCGGTGAAAACTGATGAATATCATGTTTTCGAAGAACTTATCGGCGAAAACTGATTAACAAGAAAATCATGTTTTCGAAGCACTCATTGGCGAAAACTGGTGAATATGAAGTTTTTGAAACAATAATCGACGAAAACTGAAGAATATCAAGTTTTCAAAACACTCATCGGCGAAAACTGATGAACAAGAAAATCAAGTTTTCGAAGCACTCATTGGCGAAAACTAATGAATATCAAGTTTTCGAACCACTGACTAGCAAAAACTGATTAACAGGAAAATCATGTTTTCAAAACACTCATCGGCGAAAACTGATAAAGAAGAAAATGAAGTTTTCGAAACACTCATTGGCGAAAACTGATGAATATCAAGTTTCCGAAACACTAATCGGGGAAAACGTCTGAATATCAAGTTTTTCAAACACGCATCGGCAAAAACTGATTAACAAGAAAATCAAGTTTTCAAAACATTCATTGGTGAACACTGATGAATATCAAGTTTTCGAGACACTCACCGGCGAAAACTGATGAATATCAAGTTATCGAAAACCTCATTGGCGGAAATTAATTAAAAAGAATATAAAGTTTACGAAACACTCATTGGCGAAAACAGATGAATATCATGTTTTTGAAACACTAGTTGGTGAAAACTAATGAATATCAAGTTTTTGAAACACTCATTTGCGAAAACTAATTAACAAGAAAATCAAGTTTTCGAAACACTCATTGGCGAAATCTGATGAATATCAAGTTTCCGAAACACTATTCGGCGAGAATTGATGAATATGAAGATTTCGAAACACTTATCGGCGAAAACTGAGGCACAAGAAAATCAAGTTTTCGGAACACTTATTGGCAAAAACTGATGAATATCAAGTTTTCGAAAAACTAATCGGCGAAAACTGTTGAATATCAAGTTTTCGAAAGACTCATCGGCGAAAACTGATGAACAAGAAAATCAAATTTTCAAACACTCTTTGGCAAAAACTGATGAATATCAAGTTTCCAGAAAACTAATCCGCCGAAACTGATGAATATCAAGTTTTCGAAACACTCATCGGCGAAAACTGATTAACAAGAAAATCAAGTTTTCGAAACACTCTTTGTCGAAAACTGATAAATATCTAGTTTTCGAAACAGTCACCAGCGAGAACTAATGAATATCAAGTTCTCGAAACACTCATCGGCGAAAAATGATTAACAAGAAAATCATGTTTTCGAAACACTCATTGGCGAAAACTGATGAATATCTTGTTTTCGAAACACTCATCGGCGAAAACTGATTAAAAAGAAAATCAAGTTTTCGAAACACTCATTGGCGAAAACTGATGAATATCTAGTTTTCAAAACGGTCACCGGCGAAAATTGAGTAACCAGAAAATCATGTTTTCGAAACACTCATCGGCGAAAATTGATTAACAAGAAAATCAAGTTTTCGAAACACTCATTGGCGAAAACTGATGAATATCAACTTTCCGAAACATTTATTAGCGAAAACTTATGAATATCAAGTTTTCGAAACACTAATCGGCAAAAACTTTTTCACAAGAATATCAAGATTTCGAAACACTCATCGGCGAAAACTGATGAATTTCAAGTTTTGAAACACTCACCGGTGAAAACGGATGAATATCATGTTTTCGAAGCACTCATCGGCCAAAACTGATTAATAAGAAAATCATATTTTCGAAGCACTCATTTGGCGAAAACTGATGAATATCAAGTTTCCGTAACACTAATCGGCGAAAACTGATGAATATGAAGTTTTCAAAACACTCATCGGCGAAAACTGATGGACATGAAAATCAAGTATTCGAAACACTCACCGCCAAAAACAGATTAACAAGAAAATCAACTTTTCGAAACACTCATCGGCAAAATCTGATTAACAGGAAAATCAAGTTTTTGAAACACTCATTGGCGAAAATTCATGAATATCAAGTTTTTGAAACACTAATCGGCGAAAACTTCTGAATATCAAGTTTTTGAAACACGCATCGACGAAAACTGATTAACAAGAAAAACTAGTTTTCGAAACACTCATTGGCAAAAACTGAGGAATATCAAGTTTTCAAAACACTCATCGGCGAAAACTGATGAATATCAAGTTTTCGAAGCAATCATCGGCGAAAACTGATTAACAAGAAGATCAAGTTTTCGAAGCACTCATGGGCGAAAACTAATGAATATCAAGTTTCCGAAACACTAATCGGCGAAAACAAAAGAACAAGAAAATCAAGTTTTCAAAACACTCATTGGCGAAAAATGATGAATATCAAATTTTCGAAACAGTATTCGGCGAGAACTGATGAATATCAAGTTTGCGAAACACTAATCGGCGAAAACTGATGAATTTCAAGTTTTCGAAACACTGATCGGCGAAAACTGATTAACAAGAAAATCAAGTTTTCGAAACACGCTTCGGCGAAAACTGATGAATATCTAGTATTCGAAACACTCATCGGCGAAAACTGATGAATATCTAGTATTCGAAACACTCACCGGCGAAAACTATTGAATATCATGTTTTCGAAACACTCATCGCCGAAAACTGACTAACAAGAAAATCATGTTTTCGAAGCACTTATTGGCGAAAACTGATGAATATCAAGTTTCCGAAATACTAATCAGCGAAAACTGATGAATATCAAGTTTTCAAAACACTCATCGGCGAAAACAGATGAATATCTCGTTTTTGAAACACACACCGGCGAAAACTAATTAAAAAGAAAATCAAGTTTTCGAAACACTCATCGGCGAAAAGTTATTAACAAGAAATTCATGTTTTCGAAACACTCATGGGCGAAAACTGATGAATATCAAGTTTTTAAAACCCTAATCGGCGAAAATTGAAGAATATCAAGTTTTCGAAACAATCATCGGCGAAAACTGATTAACAAGAAAATCATGTTTTTGAAACACTCATTGGGAAAAACTGATGAATATCAACTTTCCGAAACATTCACCGGTGAAACCTGACGAATATCAAGTTTTCAAAACACTCATCGGCGAAAACTAAGGAATATGAAGTTTTCGAAACACTCATCGGCGAAAACTGTGAAACAAGAAAGCAATGTTTTGAAACACTTATTGGCAAAAACTGATGAATATCAAGTTTCCGAAAAACTAATCGGCCAAAACTGATGAATATCAAATTTTCGAAACACTCATCAGCGAAAACTGATTAACAAGAAAATCAAGTTTTCGAAACGCTCAAGAGCGAAAACTGATCAATTTCAAGTTTTCGAAACACTTATGGGCGAAAACTGATGAATATCAAGTTTTCAAATCACTCATCGGCGAAAATTGATCAACAAGAAAATCATGTTTTCGAAACACTCATTGGCCAAAACTGATGAATATCAAGTTCTTGAAACACTCATCGGCAAAATATGATTCACAAGAAAATCAAGTTTCTGAATCAGTCATCGGCGAAAATTAATGAATATCTAGTTTTCGAAACACTCACCGGCGAAAACTGATTAACAAGAAAATCAAGTTTCTGAAACACTTATCGGCAAAAATTTATTACCAAGAAAATCAAGTTTTCGAAACACTCATTGGCGAAAACTGATGTATATCAATTATCCGAAACACTAATCGGCGAAAACTTATGAATACCAAGTTTTCAAAACACGCATCGGTGATAACTAATTAACAAGAAAATCAAGTTTTCGAAACACTCATTGGCGAAAACTGATGAATATCAAGTGTTCGAACTACTCATCGGCGAAAACTGATGAATATCATGTTTTCGAAGCACTCATCGGCGAAAACTAATGAACAAGAAAATCATGGTTTCGAAGCACTCATTGGCGAAAACTGATGAATATCAAGTTTCAGAACCACTAATCGGCGAAAACTGATGAATATCAAGTTTTCAAAACACTCAACGGCGAAAATCTGATGAACGAGAAAATCAAGTTTTCGAAACACTCATTGGCGAAAATTGATGAATTTCAAGTTTTCGAAACACTCATCGGCGAAATATGATTAAGAAGAAAATCAAGTTTTCGAAACACTCATTGGCGAAAATGAATATCAAGTTTTCGAAACACTAATCGGCGAAAACTTCTGAATATCAAGTTTTTGAAACACGCATCGACGAAAACTGATTACCAAGAAAATCAAGTTTTCGAAACACTCATTGGCGAAAAATGATGAATATCAAGTTTCCGAAACACTCACCGGCAAAAACTGATTAACAAGAAAATCAAGCTTTCGAAACACTTAGTGGCGAAAAGTAATGAATATCCAGTTTTCTAAACACTCATAGGCAAAAACTGATGAATATCATGTTTTCAAAACACTTATCGTCGAAAACTGATGAACAAGAAAATCAAGTTTTCGAAACATTATTCGGCGAAAACTGATGAATATCAAGTTTCTGAAACAATAATCGGCGAAAGCTTATGAATATCATGTTTTCGAAACACTCATCGACGAACACTGATGAATATGAAAATCAAGTTTTCGAAACACTCATTGCTGAAAACTGATGAATATCAAGTTCTCGAAACACTCATCGGCGAAATATGATTAACAAGAAAATCAACTTTTCGAAACACTCATTGGCGAAAACTGATGAATATCTAGTTTTCGAAACAGTTATCGGCGAAAACTGATTACCAAGAAGATCAAGTTTTCGAAACACTCATTGGCGAAAACTGATGAATATCAAGTTTTCGAAACACTAATCGGCGAAATCTGATTAATATCAAGTTTTCGAAACACTCATCGGTGAAAACTGATTAACAAGAAAATGAAGTTTTCGAAACACTCATTGGCGAAAACTGATGAATATCAAGTTTTCGAAACACTCAATCGGCGAAAACTGAGAAATATCATGTTTTTGTAGCACTGGTCGGCGAAAATTGATTAACAAGAAAATCATGTTTTCGAAGCACTCATTGTCAAAAACTGATAAATATCAAGTTTCCGAAACACTAATCGGCAAAAACTGATGAATATCAAGTTTTCGAAACACTCATCGGCGAAAACTGATTAATAAGAAAATATAGTTTTCGAAACACTCATGAGCAAAAACAGATGAATATGAAGTTTCCGAAACACTGATCGGCGAAAAGTGATGAATATGAACATTTCGAAACACTCGCCGGCGAAAACTGATGAATATCAAGTTTCCGAAGCACTACTCGGCGATAACTGATTAACAAGAAAATCAAGTTTTCGAAACACTAATTGGCGAAAACTGATGAATATCATGTTTTCGAAAAACTCATCGGCGTAAACTGATTAACAAGAAAATCAAGTTTTCGAAACACTCATTGGCGAAAAGTAATGAATATCAAGTTTCCGAAAGACTAACCGGCGAAAACTGATGAATATCAAGCTTTCGAAACACTTATCGTCGAAAACTTATGAACAAGAAAATCAAGTTTTCGAAACACTCATTGGCCAAAACTGATGAATGTCATGTTTTTAAAACACTATTCGGTGAAAACTGATGAATATCAAGTTTCCGAAACACTAATCGGCGAAAACTGATGAATATCAAGTTTTCGATATACTCATCGGCGAAAACTGAGGAACAAAAAAATAAAGTTTTCGAAACACTCATTGGCAAAAATTGATGAATATCAAGTTTCCGAAAAACTAATCGGCGAAAACTGATGAATATCAATTTTTATTTTTCGAAACACTGATTGGCGAAAACTGATGAATATCAAGTTTTCGAAACGCATCGGTGAAAACTAATTAACAAGAAAATCAAGTTTTCGAAACACTCATTGGTGAAAACTAATGAATATCAAGTTTTCGAAACACTCACCAGCAAAAACTGATGAATATCATGTTTTTGAAGAACTCATAGGCGAAAACTGATTAACAAGAAAATCAAGTTTTCGAAACAGTCATTTGCGAAAATTGATGAATATTAAGTTTCGGAAACACTATTTTATGAAAACTGATGAATATCAGGTTTTTGAAACACATATCGGCGAAAACCGATTGCCAAGAAAATCAAAATGTCAAAACATTCATTGGCGAAAGCTGATGAATATTAAGTTTTCGAAACACTAACCAGCAAAAAATGATTAACAGGAAAATCATATTTCCGAAACACTCATCGGCAAAAATTGATTAACAAGAAAATCAAGTTTTCGAAACACTCATTGGCGAAAATTGATTAATATCAAGTTTTCGAAACACTAAACGGCGAAAATTTCTGAATATCAAGTTTTTGAAACACGCATCGACGAAAATTGATTAACAAGAAAATCAAATTTTCGAAACACTCAGTGGCGAAAACTGATGAATATCACGTTTTTGAAGCACTCAATGGCAAAAAGTATTGAATATCAAGTTTCCGAAACACTAATCTGCGAAAATTGATGAATATCAAGTTTTCAAAACACTTATCGACGAAAACTAATGAACAAGAAAATCAAGTTTTCGAAATACTCATTGGCGAAAACTTATGAATATCAAGTTTTCGAAACACTATTCGGCGAAAACTGATGAATATGAAGTTTCCGAAACACCAATCGGCGAAAACTGATGAATATCAAGTTTTCGATATACTCATCGGCGAAAACTGAGGAACAAGAAAATAAAGTTTTCGACACACTCATTGGCAAAAACTGATGAATATCATGTTTCCGAAAAACTAATCGGCAAAACTGATAAATATCAAGTCTTCGAAACAATAATCGGCGAAAATTGATTAACAAGAAAATCAAGTTTTCGAAACACTCATTGGCGAAAACTGATGAATATCATGTTTTCGAAACAGTCACCGGCGAAAACTGATGAATATAAAGTTTTCGAAACACTCATCGGCGAAAACTGATTAACAAGAAAATCAAGTTTTCTAAACACTCGTTGGTGAAAACTGATGAATATCAAGTTTTCGAAACATTCACCAGCGAAAACTGATGAATATCAAGTTTTCGAAACAATCATCGACGAAAACTTATGAACAAAAATATCATGTTTTCGAAACACTGATTGGCGAAAACTGATGAATATCAAGTTTTCGAAACACTCACCGGTGAAAACAAATTAACAAGAAAATCAAGTTTTCGAAATAGTCGTTTGCAAAAACCGAAGAATATCAAGTTTCCGAAACACTCACCAGCAAAAACTGATGAATATCATTTTTTTGAAGAACTCATAGGCGAAAACTGATTAACAAGAAAATCAAGTTTTCGAAACACTCATTGGCGAAAACTGATGACTATCAAGTTTCCGAAACACTAATCGGCGAAAACTGATGAATATCAAGTTTTCAAAACACTCACCAGCGAAAACTGATAAATAAGAAAATCAAGTCTTCGAAACCCTCATTGGCGAGCATTAATGAATATCAAGTTTTCGAAACACTCACTGGCAAAAACTGATTAACAGGAAAATCATGTTTCCGAAACACTCATCGGCGAAATCGGATGGACAAAAAAATCAAGTTTTCGAAACACTCATTAGCGAAAACTTATGGATATCAATTTTTCGAAACACTAATCGGCGAAAACTTCTGAATATCAAGTTTTTGAAACACGCATCGACGAAAATTGATTAACAAGAAAATCAAGTTTTCGAAACACTCAGTGGCGAAAACTGATGAATATCACGTTTTCGAAGCACTCAATGGCAAAAAGTAATGAATATCACGTTATCGACGAAAACTGATGAACAAGAAAATCAAGTTTTCGAAATACTCATTGGCAAAAACTTATGAATATCAAGTTTTCGAAACACTAATCGGCGAAAATTGATGAATATCAAGTTTCCGAAACACTAATCGGCGAAAACTTATTAATATCAAGTTTTCGAAACACTCATCGGCGAAAAATGATTAACAAGAAAATCATGTTTTCGAAACACTCATTGGCGAAAACTGATGAATATCTAGTTTTCGAAACACTGACCGGCGAAAACTGATTAACAAGAAAATCACGCTTTCGAAACACTTATCGGTGAAAACTGATTACCAAGAAAATCAAGTTTTCGAAAAACTCATTGCCTAAAACTGATCTATATCAAGTTTCCGAAACACTAATCGGCGAAAACTTATGAATATCAAAACACGCATCGGTGAAAACTGATTCACAAGAAAATCAAGTTTTCGAAACACTTATTGGCGAAAACTGATGAATATCAAGTTTTCGAAACACTCACGAAGAAAAGTGATGAATATCATCTTGTCGAAGAAATGATCGGCGAAAACTAATTAACAAGAAAATCAAGTTTTCGAAGCACTCATTGGCGAAAAATGGTGAATATCAAGTTTCCGAAACATTAATCGGCGAAAACTGATGAATATCAAGTTTTCGAAATACTCATCGGCGAAAACAGATGAATATCAACTTTTCGAAAAACTATTCGGTGAAAAACTGATGAATATCATGTTTTCGAAACACTCATCGGTGAAAACTGATTAACAAGAAAATCAAGTTTTCGAAACACTCATTGGCGAAAACTAATGAATATAAGTTTTCGAAACACTCACCGGAGAAAACTATTGAATATCAAGTATTCGAAACACTCATCAGCGAAGACTGATTAACAAGAAAATCAAGTTTTTGAAACATTCACTGGCGAAAACTGATGAATATCAAGTTTTCGAAACACTAATCGGCGAAAACTGATGAATATCAAGTTTTCGAAACACTATTTGGCGAAAACTTATGAATATCAACTTTTCGAAACACTCACCGGCGAAAACTTATGCATATCATATTTTTTAAACACTCATCAGCGAAAACTGATTAACAAGAAAATTAAGATTTCGAAATACTTATTGGCGAAAACTGATGAATATCAAGTTTTCGAAACACTCTTCAGCGAAAACTGATTAACAGAAAAATCAAGTTTTCGAAACACTCAGTGGCGAAAACTGATGAATATCAAGTTTTCGAAACATTCACCGTTGAAAACTGAGTTACAAGAAAATCAAGATTACGAAACACTCAAATCAAGTTTTTGAAACACTCATTGGCGAAAATTGATTAACAAGAAAATCAAGTTTTCAAAACACTCATTGGCGAAAACTGATCAATATTAAGTTTTCGAAACACTCATCGACGAAAACTGATTAACAAGCAAATCAAGTTTTCTAAACACTGGTTGGCGAAAACTGATGAATATCATGTTTTCGAAACATTCAACGGCGAAAACTGCTGAATATCAAGGTTTTGAAACACTCATCAGCGAAAACTGATGAACAAGAAAATCAAGTTTTCGAAACACTCATTGGCGAATACTGATGAATATGAAGTTTCCGAAACACTCACCGGCGAAAACTGATGAATATCAAGTTTTCGAAACACTCATCGGCGAAAATTGATTAATAATAAAATCAAGTTTTTGAAACACTCAGTGGCGAAAACTGATGAATATCAAGTTTCCGAAACACTCACCGTCGAAAAGATATGAATATCAAGTTTTTGAAACACTCATCGGCGAAAACTGATTAACAAGAAAATCAAGATTTCGAAACACTCATTGTCGAAAACTGATGAATATCAAGTTTTGGAAACACTCACCGACAAAAATTGATGAATATCAAGTTATCGAAGCACTCACCGGCGAAAACTGATGAATATCAAGTTTTCGAAATACTCACCGGCGAAAAATGATTAGCAAGGAAATCAAGTTTTCAAAACACTCATTGGTGAAAACTGATGAATATCAAGTGTTCGAAACACTCAACGGCGAAAACTGATTAACAAGAAAATGAAGTTTTCAAAACACTCATGGGCGAAAACTGATGAATATCAAGTTCTCGAAACATTCATCGGCGAAAACTGATGAATACCAAGTTCTCAAAACACTCATCGGCGAAAATTGATGAATATCAAGTTTTGGACACACTCATCGGCGAAAACTGATTAACAAGAAAATCATGTTTTCGAAACACTCATTGGGGAAAACTGATTAATATCAAGTTTTCGAGACATTCACCGGCGAAAACAGATTAGCAGGAGTATAAAGTTTTCAAAACACTCATCGACGAAAACTGATGAATATCAAGTTTTCGAAACACTCACCGGCGAAAACTGATGAATATCAAGTTTTCGAAACACTCACCGGCGAAAACTGATGAATATCAAGTTTTCGAAACACTCATCGGCGAAAACTGATTAACAAGAAAATCAAGTTTTCGAAACACTCATTGGCGAGAACTGATGAATATAAAGTTTTCGAAACACTAATCTGCGAAAACTGATGAATATCAAGTTTTCGAAACACTTATAGGCGAAAACTGATGAATATCAAGTTTCCGAAACACTAATCAGCGAAAACTGATGAATACCAAGTTTTTGCAACACTCATCGGCGAAAACTGATGAACAAGAAAATCAAGTTTTCGAAACACTCATTGGCGAAAACTGATGAATATCAAGTTTTCGAAACACTCATCGGCGAAAACAGATTAACAAGAATATCAAGTTTTCGAAACAATCACTGGCAAAAACTGATGAACAAGAAATTCAAGTCTTCGAAACACTAAATTGGGAAAACTGATTAATACCAAGTTATCAAAACACTAAACGGCGAAAACTGATGAATATCAAGTTGTTAAAAAACTCTTCGGCGAAAACTAATTAACAAGAAAATCAAGTTTTCGAAACACAAATCGGCGCAAACTGATGCATATCATGTTTTCGAAACACTCACCGGCGAAAATTGATTAACAAGAAAATCAGGTTTTCAAAACACTCATTGGCAAAAACTGATGAATATCATGTTTCCGAAACACTCATCGGCTAAAACAGATGAATATCAAGTTTTCAAACCACTCATTGGCGAAAACTGATTAATATGAAAATCAAGTTTTCGAAACACTCAGTATCGAAAACTGATGCATATCAAGTTTTCGAAACACTCACCGGCGAAAACTGATGAATATCAAGTTTTCGAAGCACTCATCGGCGAAAACTGATTAACAAGAAAACTAAGTTTTTGAAGCACTCATTCGCGAAAACTGATGAATATCAAGTTTTCAAAACACTCATCGGCGAAAACTAATGAATATCAAGTTTCCGAAACACTCACTGGCGAAAACTGATGAATATTAAGTTTCCGAAACACCAATCGGCGAAAACTGATGAATATCAAGTTTTTGAGACACTCACAGACGAAAACTGATGAATATGAAGTATTCAAAACACTCGTCGGCGAAAACTGATTAACAAGGAAATCAAATTATCGAAACACTCATTGGCAAAAACTGAGGAATATCAAGTTTTCGAAATACTCACCAGCGAAAACTGATCAATATCATGTTTTCAAAATACTCATCGGCGAAAACTAATTATCAAAAAAATCAAGTTTTCGAAGTACTCATTGGCGAAAACTAATGAATATCAACTTTTCGAAACACTCATTGGCGAAATCTGATTAGAAAGAAAATCAAGTTTTCAAAACACTCATTGGCTAAAACTGATGAATATCATGTTTTTGAAAGACTCACCGGCAAAAACTGATGATATCAAGTTTTCGAAACACTCATTGGCAAAAACACTCATTGGCAAAAACTGATGATATCAAGTTTTCGAAACACTCATCGGCAAAAACTGATTAACAAGAAAATCATGTTTTCGAAACACTCATCGGCGAAAACTGATTAACAAGAAAATTAAGTTTTCGAAACACTAATTGCCGAAAACTAATGAATATCAAGTTTCCGAAACACTTACCGGCGAAAACTTATGAATATCAAGTTTTCGAAACACTCATCGGCGAAAACTAATAAACAAGAAAATCAAGCTTCCGAAGCACTCATTGGCGAAAACTGATGAATATCATGTTTTCGGAACACACATCGACGAAAACAGATTAACAAGAAAATCAGGTTTTCGAAACACTCATTGGCGAAAACTAATGAATATCAAGTTTTCGATGCACTCATTGGCGAAAACTGATTAAGAAGAAAATCACGTTTTAGATGCACTCATTGGCGAAAATTGATGAATATCAAGTTTTCGAAACACTCATCGACAAAAACTAATTACCAAGAAAATCAAGTTATCGAAACACTCATTGGCGAAAACTGATGAATATCAAGTTATTGAAACACTCACCGGCGAAAATCGATTAACAAGAAAATCATGTTTTCGAAAAAGTCATTGCCCAACACTGATTAACAAGAAAATCAAGTTTTCGAAGCACTCATTGGCGAAAACTGATGAATATCAAGTATTCAAAACACTCACCGACGGAAACTGAAGAATATCAAGTTCTCAAAACACTCATCGCCGAAAACTGATTAACAAGAAACGCAATTTTTTGATACATTCATAGGCGAAAACTGATTAACAAGAAACGCAATTTTTCGAAACACTCATTGGCGAAAACTGATGAATATAGTTTTTTCGAAACATTAATCGATGGAAACTGATGAATATCAACTTACACTCATCGGCGAATACGGATTAACAAGAAAATCAAGTTTTCGAAACACTCATTGGCGAAAACTGATGAACATTAAGTTTTCGAAACACTCACCGGCGAAAACTGATGATTATCGTGTTTTCGAAACACTCATCAGCGAAAACTAATTAACAGGAAAATGAAGTTTTCGAAACACTCATTGGCGAAAACTGATGAATATCACGTTTCCGAAACACTAATCGGCGAAAACTTATGAATATCATGTTTTTGAAACACTCATCGGCAAAAACTGATGAATATCAAGTTTTCGAAACACTCATCAGCCAAAAATGATTAACAAGAAAATCATGTTTTCGAAGCACTCACGGCGAAAACTGATGAATATCAAGTTTCCGAAACAATAATCGGCGAACACTGATGAATATTAAGTTTTCGAAACACTCATCGGCAAAAACTGATAAACAAGACAATCATGTTTTCAAAACACTCTTTGGCGGAAAATGATGAATATCATGTTTTCGAAACACAATTCGGCGACAACTGATGAATATCAAGTTTTCGACACACTCATCGGCGAAAATTGATTAACAAGAAAATCAGATTTTTGAAACACTCATTGGCGAAAACTGATTAATATGAAGTTGTCAAAACACTCACCAGTGAAAACTTATTGACAAGAAAATTAAGTTTTCGAACCACTCATTAGCAAAAACTGATGAATATCAAGTTTTCGAAACACTCGTCGGCGAAAACTGATGAATATCAAGTTTTCAAAACACTCATCGGCAAAAACTAATGAACAATAAAATCAAGTTTTCGAAACACTCATTGGTGAAAATTGATGAATATCAAGTCTTCGAAACACTACTGCGAAGACTGATGAATATATAGTTTTCGAGACACTCCTCGGCGAAAACACATTAACAAGAAAATCAAGTTTTCGAAACACTCATTGGAAAAAATTGATGAATATCAAGTATTCGAAAAACTCACCGGCGAAAACTGATAAATATCAAGTTTTCGAAACACTCATTGGCGAAAACTGATTAACAAGAAAATCAAGTTTTTGAACCACTCATTGGCGACAACTGATGAATATCATATTCTCGAAACACACACCGGCGAAAACTGATGAATATCAAGTTTTCGAAGCACTCATCGGCGAAAACTAATGAATATCAAGTTTTCTAAACACTAATTGGCGAAGATTGATGAATATCAAGTTTTCGAAATACTCCTCGGCGAAAATACATTAACAAGAAAATCAGGTTTTTGAAACAGTCATTGGCGAAAACTTATGAATATCAAGTTATCGATACACTCACCGGCAAAAATTGATGTAAATCAAGTTTTCGAAACACTCATCGGCAAAACTGATTAACAAGAAAATCATGTTTTCGAAACACTCATTGGCGAAAACTGAAGAATATTATGTTTTCGAAACACTCATCGGTAAAAAATGATTACTAAGAAAATCAAGTTTTCGAAAGACTCATTGGCGAAAAGTGATAAACAAGAAAATCATGTTTTCGAAACACTCATTGGAAAAAATTGATGAATATCAAGTTTTTCAAACACTAATCGGCAAAAACTGATGAATATCAAGTTTTTGAAACACTCATCGGTGAAATTTTCGATACACTCATTGGCGAAACCTGATTAATATCAAGTTTCTGAAACACTTTTAAACGAAAACTGATGAATATCAAGTTTTCGAAACACTCATTGGCGAAAACTTATGAATATCATGTTTTTGAAACACTCATCGACGAAAACATTCGAATATCCAGTTTTTGAAGCACTCATCGGCGAATTAACAAGAATATCAAGTTTTGGAAACAATCATTGGAGAAAACAGATGAATATCAAGTTTCCGAAACACTCACCGTCGAAAACAGATGAATATCAAGTTTTTGAAACACTCATCGGCGAAAACTGACTAACAAGAAAATCAAGTTATCGAAACACTCATTTGGTAAAAACTGATAAATATCAAGTTTTCGAAAAACACACCGACGAAAATTAATGAATATCAAGTTTCCGAAACACTCATCGGCGAAAACTGATTAACAAGAAATCTAAGTTTTCCAAACACTCGTTGGTAAAAACTGATGAATCTCAAGTTTTCGAAGCAGACACCGGCGAAAACTGATGAATATCAAGTTTTCGAAACACTCATCGGCGAGAACTGATGAGTATCATGTTTTCGAAACACTCACCGGCGAAAATTGATCAATTTCAAGTTTCCGAAACACTCATTGCTGATAACTGATGAATATAAAGTTTTTGAAACACTATTCGGCAACAACTAATGAGCATCAAGTTTTCAAAACACTCATCGGCGAAAACTTATTAACAAGAAAATCAAGTTTTCGAAACACTCATTGGAGAAAACTGATGAATATCAAGTTTTCAAAACACTCACTTGCGAAAACTGATGAATATCATGTTTTCGAAACATTCATCGGCAAAAACTGATTAACAAGATAATCAAGTTTTCGAAATACTCATTGGCAAAAATTGATGAAAATCAAGTTTTCGAAACACTCACCGGTGAAAACTAATGAATATCAAGTTTTCAAAACACTCATCGGCGAAAACTGAAGAACAATAAAATCCAGTTTTAGAAACACTCATTGGCGAAAACTGATAAATATCAAGTTTTCGATACACTAATCGGCGAAGACTGATGAATATCAAGTTTTCGAAACACTCCTCGGCGAAAACTGATTAAGAAGACAATCAAGTTTTCGAAACACCCATTGGTGAAAACTGATGAATATCAAGTTTCCGAAAAACTAATGACAGAAAACTAATGAATATCATGTTTTCGAAACACTCAATGGTGAAAACTGATCAACAAGAAAATAAAGTTTTGAAACACTCATTTCCGAAAACTAATGAATATGATGTTTTCGAAACACTCACCGGTGAAAACTGATGAATATCAAGTTTTCGAAACACTCACTGGGAAAAACTGATAAATATCATGTTTTTGATACACTCATTGGTAGAATCTGATGAATATCAAACTTTTGAAACACTTACCAGCGAAAACTAATTAACAAAAAAACAAAGTTTTGGAACACAAATTGGTGAATACTGATGAATATGATGTTTTCGAAACACTTACCGGAAAAATATGATGAATATCAAGTTTTCGAAACACTCATCGGCGAAAACTGATTAACAAGAAAATCAAGTTTTCGAAACACCCTTTGGCGAAAACAGATGAAAATCAAGTTTTAAAAACACTCAACGGCGAAAACTGATAAATATCAAGTTTTCGAAACAGTCATCGACGAAATTTGATTAACAAGAAAATCAAGTTTTCGAAACACTCATTGGTAAAAACTGATGAATATCAAGTTTTCGAAACTCTCACCGGCGAAAACTGATGAATATCAAGTTATCGAAACACTCATTGGCGAAAAGTTATTAACAAGAAAATCTAGTTTTCGAAACACCCGTTGCTGAAAACTGATGAATATCAAGATTCCAAAATACGAATCGGTGAAAACAGATTAATATCAAGTTTTTGAAACACACATTGGTGAAAACTAATGAATATCAAGTTTTCGAAACACTCACCGGTAAAACCTGATGAGTATCAAGTTTTCAAAACACTCATGGGCGAAAACTAATTAACAAGATAATTAAGTTTTCGAACCACTCATTGACGAAAACTGATGAATATCAAGTTTTTGAAACACTGACCGGTGAAAACTGATGAATATCAAGTTTTCGAAACACTTGCCGGCGAAAACTAATGAATATCAAGTTTTCGAAACACTAATCAGCGAAGACTAATGAATATCAAGTTTTCAAAACACTCCTCGGCAAAAACACAGTAACAAGAAAATCAAGTTTTGGAAACACTCAATGGCGAAAACTGATGATTATCAAGTTTTCAAAGCACTCATCGGAGAAAACTGATTAACAAGAAAATCAAGTTTTCGAAACACTCATTGGCGAAAATTGATGAAAATGAAGTTTTCGAAACACTCACCGGCGAAAATTGATAAATGTCAAGTTTTTGAAACACTTATCGGCGAAAACTGATTAAGAAGAAAATCAAGTTTTCGAAACACTCATTGGTGAAAACTAATGAATATCAAGTTTTCGAAACACTCACCGTTGAAAACTTATCAATATCAAGTTTTTGAAACACTCATTGGCGAAAACTGATTAACAAGAAAATCAAGTTTTCGAAACACTCATTGGTGAAAACTGATGAATATCAAGTTTTCAAAACACTCACCGGCGAAAATTGATGAATATCAAGTTATCGAAACACTCATTGGCGAAAACATATTAACAAGAAAATCAAGTTTTCAAAATACCCGTTAGTGAAAACAGATGAATATCAAGTTTTCGAAACACTCACCGGCGAAAACGTATGAATATCATGTTTTCGAAACAATCATTGGCGAAAACTGATGAATATCAAGTTTTTGAAACACTCATTGGCGAAAACTGATGAATATAAAGTTTTCGAAACAATAATTGGCGAAAACTTATGAATATCAAGTTTTTGAAACACTCACCGGCGAAAACTGAAGAATATCAAGTTTCTGAAACAGTCATTAGCGAAAACTGATTAACAAGAAAATCAAGTTTTCGAAACACTCATCGGTGAAAACTTATGAATATCGAGTTTTCGAAACACTCACCGGCAAAAACTGATGAATATCAAGTGTTCAAAACACTCCTCAACAAAAACACATAAATAAGAAAATCAAGTTTTCGAAACACTCATTGGCGAAAACTGATGAATATCAAGTTTTTGAAACACTCATCGGCAAAAACTGATTAACAAGAAAATCAAGTTTTCGAAATAGTCATTGGCGAAAACAGATGAAAATCACGTTTTCAAAACACTCACCAGCGAAAACTGATGAACAATTTATTAAGTTTTCGAACCACTCAATGGTGAAAAATGATGAATATCAAGTTTTCGAAACACTCACCAGCGAAAACTCATGAATATCAAGTTTTCGGAACACTCACCGGCGAAAACTGATGAATATCAAGTTTTTGAAACACTAATCAGCGAAGACTGATGAATATCATGTTTTTCACACACTCCTCAGCAAAAGCACATTAACAAGAAAATCAAGTTTTCGAAACACTCATTGGCGAAAACTGAAGAATATCAAGTTTTCGAAACACTCATCCGCGAAAACTGATTAACAAGAAAATCAAGTTTTCGAAACACTCATTCGTGAAAACTGATGAATATCAAGTTTCCGAAACACTCACCGGCAAAAAATGATGAATATCAAGTTTTCGAAACACTTACTAGCGAAAATTGATGAATATCAAGTTTTTTAAACACTCATCGGCGAAAACTGATTAACAAGCAAATCAAGTTTTCGAAACATTGATTGGCGAAAACTGATGAATATCAAGTTTTCGAAACACTAATCGGCGAAGACTGATGAATATAAAGTTTTCAATACACTCCTCAGCCAAAACAGATTAACAAGTAAATCAAGTTTTCGAAACACTCATTACCGAAAACTGATGAATATCAGGTTTTCGAAACACTCACCGGCGAAAACTAATGAATATCACTTCTTCGAAACACTCATCGGCTAAAACAGATTAACAAGAAAATCAAGTTTTCGAAACACTCATTGGTGAAAACTGATGAATATCAAGATTTCGAAACACTCACCGGCGAAAACTGATGAATATCAAGTTTTCGAAACACTTATCGGCGAAAACTGATTAACAAGAAAATCAAGTTTTCGAAACACTCATTGGCGAAAACTGATGAATATCAAGTTTCTGAAACACTAACCGGCGAAAACTGATGAATATCATGTTTTCGAAACACTCATCGGCGAAAACTGATTAATTAGAAAATCAAGTTTTCGAAACACTCACTGGCGAAAATTAATGAATATCAAGATATCAAAACATTCATCGGCGAAAACTGATGAATATCAAGTTTTCGAAACACTCATCGGCAAAAACTGATTAGCAAGAAAATTAAGTTTTCCAAAAACTCATTGGTGAAAACTGATGAATATCAAGTTTGAAACACTCATCCGCGAAACTTGATTAACAAGAAAATCAAGTTTTCGAAACACTGATTGGCGAAAACTGATTAATATGATGTTTTCGAGTCATTCACCGGCGAAAACTGATAAAAAAGAAAATCAAGTTTTCGAAACTCTCATTGGCGAAAACTGATGAATATCATGTTTCTGAAACACTGACCGGCAAAAACTGATGAATATCAAGTTTTTGAAACACTCATCGCTGAAATTTTCGAAACACTCATTGGCAAAAACTTATGAATATCAAGTTTCCAAAAAACTAATCGACGAAAACTGATGAATATCATGTTTTCGAAAAACTCATTGGCGAAAACTGATTAACAAGAAAATCAAGTTTTCGAAACATTCATCGGCGAAAACTGATGAATATCATGTTTCTGAAACACTAACCGGTGAAAACTAATGAATATCAAGTTTTCGAAACACTCATCGGCGAAAACTGATTAACAAGAAAATCAAGTTTTCGAAACACTCATTGGTAAAAATTAATGAATATCATGTTTCCGAAACACTCATTGACAAAAACTAATGAATATCAAGTTTTTGAAACACTTATCGGCGAAGACTGATAAACAAGAAAATTAAGTTTTTGAAACACTCATTGGCGAAAATTGATGAATATCAAGTTTTCGACACACTCATCGGTGAAAACTGATGAATATCAAGTTTTCGAAACATTCATCGACAAAAACTTATTAACAAGAAAATCAAGTTTTCAAAACACTCATTGGTGAAAACTGATGAATATCAAGGTTTTGAAACACTCATCGGCAAACACTGTTTAACACGAAAATCAAGTTTTCGAAACACTCATTGGCGAAAAACTGACGAATATCAAGTTTTTGAAACACACACCGACGAAAATTGATGAATATCAAGTTTTCGAAACACTCATCGGCAAAAACTGATTAATAAGAAAACCATGTTTTTGAAACACTCATTGGCGAAAACTGATGAATATCAAGTTTTCGAACCACGCACCAGCGAAAGCTGATTAACAAGAAAATAAAGTTTTCGAAACACTCATTGGCGAAAATTGATGAATCTCAAGTTTTCGAAACACTCAATGGCAAACAGTGATGAATATCATGTTTCCAAAACACTTACCGGCCTAAACTGATGAGTATCAAGATTTCGAAACTCTCACCGGCGAAAACTAATTTACAAGAAGATCAACTTTTTAAAACACTCATTGGCGAAACGTGATGAATATCAAGTTTTCGAAACACTCACCGGCAAACACTGATGAATATCAGGTTTTCGAAACAATCATCGGCGAAAACTGATGAATATCATATTTTCGAAACACTCACTGGCGAAAAGTGATGAATATCATGTTTTCGAAACATTCATCCGCGAAAACTAATTAACAAGAAAATCAAGTTTTCGAAACACTCATTGACGAAAACTGATGAATATCAATATTCCGAAATAGTAATCGGCGAAAACTGATAAATATCAAGTTTTCGAAACACTTATCGGCAAAAACTGATTAACAAGAAAATCAAGTTCTCGAAATGCTCATTGGCGAAAACTGATGAATATCAAGTTTTCGAATCACTCACCAGCGAAAACTTATTAACAAGAAAATAATGTTTTCGAAAGACTCATTGGCGAAAAATGTTGAATATCAAGTTTCCGACATACTCACTCACTGACGAAAATTAATGAGTATCAAGTTTTCGAAACACTCATTGGAGAAACCTGATGAATATCAAGATTCTGAAACACTAATCGGCGAAAACTGTTGAATATCAAGTTTTCGAAACACTCATCGGCGAAAACTGATTAACAAGAAAATCTAGTTTTTTAAACACTCATTGGCGAAAACTGATGAATATCAAGTTTTCGAAACACTCACCCGCAAAAATTGATGAATATAAAGTTTTCGAAACACTCATTGGCAAAGACTGATGAATATCAAGATTCTGAAACACTGATTGGCGAAATATGATGAATATCAAGTTTTCGAAACACACATCGACGGAAACTGATTAACAAGAAAATCAAGTTTTCGAAACACTCAATGGTGAAAACTGATGAATATCAATTTTTCGAAACACTGACCGTCGGAAACTGATTAACAAGAAAATCAAGTATTTGAAACACTCATTGGCAAAAACTGATGAATATCAAGTTTTCAAAATACTCACCGCCGAAAACTGATGAATATCAAGTTTCCGAAACACTCATCGACGAAAACTGATTAACAAGAAAATCAAGTTTTCGAAAAGGTCATTGGCGAAAACTGATGAATATCCAGTTTTCGAAACACTCTCCAGTGAAAACTGATGAATATCAAGTTATCGAAACAGTCATCAGCGAAAATTTATTAACAAGAAAATCAAATTTTCGAAACACTCATTGGCGAAAACTTATGATTGTCAAGTTTCCGAAACACTCATGGGCGAAAACTGACGAATTTCAAGTTTCCGAAACACACATCGGCGAAAACTTATCAACAAGAAAATCAAGTTTTCGAAACACTCATCGACGAACACTGATTAACACGAAAATCATGTTTTCGAAACACTCATTGGCAAAAACTGATGAATATAAAATTTTCGTAACACACACTAACGAAAATTGATGAATATCATGTTTTCGAAACACTCATCCGCGAAAACTGATTAACAAGAAAATCAAGTTTTCGAAACACTCACCAGCGAAAACTAATTAACAAGAAAATAAAGTTTTCGAAACACTCATTGGCGAAAACTGGTGAATATCAAGTTTTCGAAACACTCACCGGCGAAAACTAATTAACAAGAAAATCAAGTTTTCGAAACACTCAGTGGCGAAAACTGGTGAATATCAAGTTTCCAAAACTCATTAGGGAAAACTGATTAAAAAAATCAAGTTTTCGAAACACTCATTGGCGAAAACTGATGAATATCAAGTTTTCGAAACACTCATCGACGAACACTGATTAACACGAAAATCAAGTTTTCGAAACACTCAATGGCGAAAACTGATGAATATCAAGTCTTCGAAACACACACCGACGAAAATTGATCAATATCAAGTTTCCGAAACACTCATCGGCAAAAACTGATTGACAAGAAAATCATGTTTTCGAAACACTCATTGGCGAAAACTGATGAATATCAAGTTTTCGAAACACTCACCAGCAAAATTGATTAACAAGAAAATAAAGTTTTTGAAATAGTTAATGGCGAAAACTGATGAATATCAAGTTTCCAAAACCCTGATCGGCGAAAACTAATGAATATCAAGTTCTTGAAACACTCATCTGCGAAAATTGATTAACAAGAAAATCAAGTTTTCGAAACAGTCATTCGCCTAAACTGATGAATATCAATATTCTGAAACATTAATCGGCGAAAACTGATAAATATCAAGAAATTGAAACACTCATTGGCGAAACACTCATCGGCGAAAACTGATTAACAAGAAAATCAAGTTTTCGAAACACTCATTGGCGAAAAACTTATGAATATCAAGTTTTTGAAATACTCACCGTCGAAAAATGATGAATATCAAGTTTTCGAAACACTCATCGGCGAAAACTGATTAACAAGAAAATCAAGTATTCAAAACCCTAATTTGCGAACACAGATTAACAAGAAAATCAAGTTTTTGATACACTTATTGGCGAAAAATGATGAATATCAAGTTTTAGAAACACTCACCGGCGACAACTAATGAACATCAAGTTTTTGAAACACTCACCGGTGAAAACTGATGAATATCAAGTTTTTAAAAGACTCACCGGCGAAAACTGATGAATATCAAGTTATCGAAACACTCATCGGCGAAATTGATCAACTAGAAAATCATGTTTTTGAAACACTCATTGGCGAAAAATTATGAATATCAAGTTTCCGAAACACTAACCGGCGAAAACTGATGATTATCAAGTTTTCGAAACACTCATCGACGAAAACTGATTAACAAGAAAATCAAGTTTTTGAATCCCTCGTTGTCAAAAACAGATGAACATCTAGATTATGAAACAGTAATCGGAGAAAATTGATGAATATAATGTTTTCGAAATACTCATCGGCGAAAACTGATTAACAAGAAAATCAAGTTTTCGAAACACTCAATGGCGAAAATAGTTGAATATCATGTTTTCGAAACACTGACCGGCGAAAACTGATTAACAAGAAAATCAAGTTTTTGAAACACTCATTGGTGAAAACTTATGAATATCAAGTTTATGAAGCACTCAATGGAGAAAACTGATGAATATCAATTTTTCGAAACACTAATCAACGAAAACTAATGAATATCAAGTTTTCGAAATACTCATCGGCGAAAACTGATGAATATCAAGTTTTCGAAGCACTAATCGGCGAAAATTGATTAAGAAGAAAATCAAGTTTTCGAAACACTCTTTGGTGAAAACTGATGAATATCAAGTTTTCGAAACACTCACCGGCGAAAACTGATGAATATCAAGTTTTCGAAACACTCGTCGGCGAAAACTGATTAACATGAAAATCAAGTTATCGAAACACTCATTGGCGAAAACTGATGAATATCAAGTTCCCGAAACACTAATCGACGAAAACTGAGGAATATCAAGGTTTCGAAATACTCATCATCGGCGAAAACGGATTAGCAAGAAAATCAAGTTTTCGGAACACTCATCGGCGACTATTGAATAACAAGAAAATCAGGTTTTCGAAACACTCATTGACCAAAACTGATGAATATTAAGTTTTAGAAACATTGACCGACGTAAACTAATGAATATAATATTTTCAAAACACTAACCGGCGAAAACCGATCTATATCAAGTTTTCGAAACGCTCAATGGCGAAAACTGGTTAACAAGAAAATCATGTTTTGGAAACACTCGTTTGCGAAAACTGAAGAATATCAAGTTTTCGAAATACTCACCCAGCGAAACTGATTGACAAGAAA
>JAAIUW010000272.1:0-36245 GCA_014851425.1 Senna tora | reverse complement strand
TAGGGTCTAGAGTCTATGGTCTAGGGTTTAGGGTTTAGGGTTTAGGGTCTAGGATTATAGGGTCTAGGGTTTAGGGTCTAGGGTTTAGGGTTTAGGGTTTATGTTTTTGGGTTTAGGGTTTTAACGTTTAGGGCAAAGGATTTAGGGTTTAGGGTCAAGGGTTTTGGGTTTAGGATTTAGGGTTTTGGGTTGAGGGTTTAGGGTTTTAGATTTAGGGCTTAGGGATTACGGTTTAGGGTTTAAGGTTAAGGGTTTAGGGTTTGGGGTCTACGGTGTAGCGTTTAGGACTTAAGGCCTAGTGTTTAGGGTTTCGAGATTAAGATTTAAGGTTTCGTGTTTAGGTTTTAGGGCTTAAGGTTTAGGATTTAGGGTTTAAGGTCTAGGGATTAGGGTTTACGGTCTAGGGTCTAGAGTCTAAGGTTTAGGGTCTAGGTTCTAGGGTTTAGGTTTTAAGGTTTAGTGTCTAGTATTTAGGGTTTAGGGTTTAGGGTTTGGGATTTGGGGGTTTAGGTTCTAGGGTTTGGGTTTTAGGGTATAGGGTTTAAGATTTTAGGGTTTGGTGTTTAAGGTTTATGGTGTAGGATTTGGGTTTAGGGTTTTTGGGTTTAGGACTTAGGGTTTAGGGTTTAGGGTTACTACAAAAAAGTTGACATTCGGTGGCGAATGTTAAAATATATCTTTCTGTGGCGACAAACGTCGCCACCTATGCAGAACAAATGACGTCATAAATAATCTTTGGTGGCGACTTTAGTCGCCACTGAAGGTTATGAGACAGTGGCGACAAAAGTCGCCACTGAAGGATATGATACAGCGGCGACGAATGCTGCCACTGAAAGGTATGCTACAGTGTCGACTCTTGTGGCCACCGATGGTGATACACAAAAAATGTATTATATTCATTACTGACGTCCTTTAGTCGCCATTGAAAGTTCTTATGGTTTTTTTAATATTTCAACTACAATGCTGTAAATTATTTTAGTGATTTAGTGTGGTACTTAAAATTACTTTATTTTAAAACTTGTATAGTAGTGTAGAAACCATAACAACTAGAATTGAAAAATTTTTAAAGCTAAACACATTAACTCTAGATTATATATACAAAGCCAAAAATTATTACATAACAATAGTATATAGCTAGAATGTATAGTAGTAATAATACCAATAGAATGTCCCCAAAATGGATTACAACCACAATCAAAAGATATCCATAACTAAAAATCTACTCCTATAAGCACTCATTCGAAAAGTTACCAATTCCACATCTGCAAATTCTTCATAACATTCTTGAATCTCTAACGTAATTGGCTCAAGCCTGAAAGTTAAAATCAATAACATTTTACAAATTAGATAAAAAATGAATATAAGCAAAAAGTGTAAACCAAGGTAATTGTGTAGTGTCCTTTGCAAATTTTCACAAAGTGCCAACCAAACAAATTGACCAAATATTATATACAAATTTACACACCGAAAGTGTAAATCAAGGCTCCAACCAACCAAGTGCAGATAATGTATAATTTGCTAGAACAAAATATTTTTGCCACATTCTAACAACTACAGCAGAAAGTGACTCCACCAAGCCATATTTTGCACAATAAAAAAGAAAAATTCAAAACCAACCCAAGAAAATAGATATATAACAAGTCAATTAGAATTTGGTAAGAGGAAAGCTAGTGCAAATCAGACATGACCTATTATTCAAAGAGCCACATTCACATATCTATAGTAGCCAATTAAAGTCATTTAATTACGAAAGTCATCATTTACCTTGCTCTCCAACTGGTGAATTTTCAGCATTATTTGAACCACAAGCTTAAAATTGACCCTAAGGAAATGACAAATATTACATATTAAAATATATTATATGAAAGGAAATTGGTACTATAATAGCCAATTAGTGAAACAATACCTGTTGTAAAGTTGCTATTAAAGCACCAAGTTGTGCTTTAATCCTACGATCTATCTCCTGCTCCAATTCTGCACGTATTTCTGCGCGCATTTGTACTCGGTCCTCTTCCCTTTCTGCTTCTCTTTCTGCACGCTTGTCAGCACGTATTTCTATGCGCATTTGTACTCGATCCTCTTCCCTTTCTGCTTCTCTTTTCCACAGGCATTTATGCACGTGCAGTTTCTATAGCAGATGACACCCTTGAGTCATCCTCAGTTTGGTTTAGCTTCCTTTTTGCAGGAATAGCCCCATAACCTTTTCCTCGAACATATCCTGATCTTTCTCCAAGGACTGATGCCAAAATTTCATCTCTTGACATCCGAGGTTCTTCAACTGGAACTTCAGCTTGTTCATTTACAAGTTCTTGGATGCGGCTCTACATTAGAATTAATAGATTAATATGATTGATGCATATAACTAAAGTCACTTAGAAAAATTAATAAATGCAAACTTACATGAATTTCTTGTGATTGTGGATCTGACCACACTAATACACCTTGTGTTTGCGCGTGCATGCTGCATCTCCCACACAATGTTAGGTGGAGCCAATTCTCCTGTAATAAGATCTCTCTGTAATATATGATATATAACAAACACAATTAAAATCATAAAAATAATATAAACATAATATACATTTATATCAGAAAAAGGCATTATCACCGTAGCTTCCTCTACTTCCGCAAAGGACTTCGGACCACAACAGTGTTTTGTGGTTTGCTTGCTTCTATTTATTTTGTTTCTTTCACTTTGGGCCTGCAATTAAATAATTAGCCATTTAATTACATAATTTCAAGCATTCACAAAACATATTATATTATTAATATATCATATACCTTGAATTGTGGTGTAGCAAAGTATTCTAACAACCACCTCCAATCTTCTGGACTAATAGAATCCGGTTGGTTTTCAAGTCTTAGTTCATCAGTGGCATATGCTTTATATTCTTCGTGCAAATTACTTTTCCATGTTCGTAATGCCTTTTGCATAGCCATCACACAATATCCATGTTATTTGATTCCATGTTATACAATCTCTTAATGAGACAGTACTCCTCAAGACATTTCCACATTCGTTAGCAACCATCCTAGCTTTGGCCCCTACAACCCTTTTCATACCTTTAACCAAATCTATTTCAATTTTCTCACCATTTTTTGTCAGCTTATTAACTTCCTCGCCTCTATACCTTCCCTTAACATTTATTTTGCTAGAAGGACCTATCAAGCATTTGAAAACAAGAAATAAAAAAAATTTATCACTTACGTTCTCTAATCCAAAAATATACACAAATTCAAACCTGAGGTATGAGGAATCACTGATCTTTGTGTCTCATCGTTGTTTTGTTGTAGTTGTGGCAGTTGAGAGCTGGACATCGCTTCATCCTCATCATTTGTTTCATGTACAAGGCCATGATTACCTCTCCTGCGTCTACCTTTACTAACTCTCGACATCAGTGACCTGCAACATCATATGAAATATAGTTATATTTGAAATAAATTGAAACTAAAGTAAATAGTAACTTTCACTCATGTTTCGATATTGCTAAATTGTGAGTACTTGAATCAATTGGTAGATAGGAACATATGCCAAGCAAAATAGATTCAAGTGTGGAAACAACACTAGGAACGTAACACAATGGACACCCAAAATTACAAATCAATAGCAAAACAAGTTACACAACAAATACTATTCATAATTACAAACTAATAACATTCTACGATTAGATGTAGTCTTCATCCACATCAGTATTGTTGTCATCCACATCGGTATCGTTGTCTCCTTCATCCACATCAGTATTTGCACACCTCTTTTCCCTCTTTGCACATCGTTACTAGTGAGAATTATGTTTTCTGGATCAATATCAACTCTGTGCAAGGTCACCGTAATGTCATCGTCTATTTCGTCATTAGTCTGCACATTCAATTCAGTCCATGACTGTTGATATGCCTCTCCTTGTTCGTCCCTACCCACAACATCTTCATCTGGCATATTAAAAAGATCACAGGGACTTGTCTTTACAACAATAAGCCAATCTTCATTAACAATGTCGTTCACATAGAACACTTGCTCTGCTTGGGATGCCAAGACAAATGGCTCATTCGTTTTCAAAGAACAATGGGTATTCACACTAATGAAGCCATACTTGTCAATCTTATATCCTCTTCCTAAAAGAGAAACATCCCACCAAGCGCATTTGAAAAGGTATACCTTCCTATTTCCCATATAAGACAACTCATAAATATGGTCTAGAACACCATAATACTCCTTTGCAGTATCTAAATCATCCCCTTTCACAAGTACGCCACTATTTTGAGTCTTTTTCCCTAACGCACGAGCTCTTGTATGAAATCTAAATCCATTGACCATAATCATTGGATATAACTTGGCTACTTTATCAGGACCAACTGCCAAGCTTATAAGCTCATCAGTTGCCTTATTTTCTGCACATAATTTGAAAACCTGGATAGACAAACAAACTTTTGTTAACAATGGTCGATTACACTATCAATTAAAAAAAGGGTAAAGTTAGGCACGTACATGTGCTTGAAACCAATCAGGAAAGTCACTATAATCGGTCTCATTCGATGTCAAAGCTTGATTATCCATGTACTTCCTACAATTAATAAGTTAGTTAATTAAGACAAAACACTTGGATGTTTGTAGGTTTTTTTGGGAAGTTATGTGAACTTACTGCAGGAATGGCGAAACCTCTTCACAATTTTGTAGAACCTACATACGGGCTTGATGAAGCTCTGCATGTGACATAATAAGGTCTTCAGGACGCACTTTTGCTTGACATGTATTTTTAAAGACAGATATCTTACAATCTGGAATAAATCCATCATCATTCCTTGGAGGTTTATTAAACTTTGTCGGGATATTCTTCAAGTATCGTGAACAAAATGTTAAACATTCTTCAACCAGATAACCCTCTACAATTGAACCTTCTGGTCGAGCCTTGTTGCGGACATATGACTTGAGTGTTCACAAGTATCTATATACATAAGTTAAACATGTTATTTATTCTAGTGGTTAAAGTCATCATATAAAACATTGAAATACACTTACAGTTAGAACTTGTTACCTCTCAATGGGATACATCCATCGATATTGTACAGGTCCACCGAGCTTTGCCTCTTCCGCTAAGGGGATTAGCAAGTGAATCATGATATCAAAGAATGCCGGTAAAAATATTGTCTCCATTTTGCACAACGTAGTTGAAATTTCTCTGTCAAGAATTTCAAGATCTTCATTTGTTAAGCACTTTGAGCAAAGATTCTTGAAATATTGACTTATTTTTATTACTGGATCACAAACTTCCTTAGGCAATAACTGACGTATTACAAGTGGGAATATGTCGTGCAACAATACATGATGATCATGACACTCTAATCCGAATATTTTCTTCTCACGGATGTTGACTCACCTTGAAATATTCGAGGAAAATGCATTTGGAACCTTAAAATTAGCCAAGAAAGTGCAAACCTTCAACTTCTCTTCCGAGGACAATGCATAAGATGCAGGAGGCAACAAGACATTGTTCCCATTTTCAACAGGGTGTAACCTATCCCTAATGCCTAAATCCATCAACTCATAACGACTCTTCAATGTATCTTTTGTTTTACCACTAATTTTCATAATCGTTGACACGATATTGTCAGATACATTCCTCTCTATATGCATGACATCAAGGTTATGTCTCAGTAAAAGGGATTTCCAATAAGGTAATTGGAAAAAAATACTCTTTTTCTTCCAGTTATAAGCATTGCTATTGTCTGCACGTTTTCTCTTTCCACGTTTTCCGAAAGTCACAGATTCTAGTCTTTGTAGTTGCCTAAGCGCTTCGTCACCACTTAAGTGAACTGGCGGAACACCATTTTCGACCTTCCCATCAAATGCCCTCGTCTTACGACGCCAAGCATGGTTAATAGGTAGAAAGCGACGATGACCCATGTAACCAATTTTGTATCTTAAACGAACAAAATGTTTGTCTTTATGGCAACAAGGGCATGCCTGATGACCTTTGGTTGACCACACCGAGAAGTTCGCATAAGCAGGAAAGTCTTTTATAGTCCACATAATAGCCGCACACAACATGAAATTAGTTTGTGTGTGGCCATCATATGTATCCACCCCATCCTCCCATAATTCTTTTAGCTCTTCGATCAATGGTTGCAAATAAACATCTATTTCATCCCCTGGAGACTGAGGGCCTGGAATAAGAAGTGACAACATGAAGTAAGGTTGCTTCATGCAATCCCATGGTGGCAAATTATATGGAGTTAAAACAATAGGCCAAATACTGTGACTACTGCTCATATTCCCATATGGCTGAAATCCATCACTTGCAAGACCTAAACGAACGTTTCTAAGGTCAGCAGAAAAGTTAGGGTGTTGGGTATCAAAGTTAGTATATTGTCATCAATACGCTTCTCCTTATGCCATCTCATCTTTTTAGTTGTTTCTTTTGCCATATACAACCTTTGCAACCTTGGTTTTAAAGGAAACTGGTGCAATACCTCATGGGGTATTTTTTTGCCCTTGTTTCTACATGACTTCCATCTAGGCTCCTTGCACGTAGGGCATGATTGCTTGTCAGCATGTTCTCTCCAATATAAAATACCATCATTCCGACAAGCATCTATTTTAGTGTAATCCAATCCTAGGTCTCGAATAACCTTCTTGGCTTCATAATAAGAATTTGGAACAAATGCCCCATCTGGAAGAATTTCCTTGATGAGACTTAACAGAGCATCCATAGATCGATTACTCCAATGATTGAGACACTTTAAGTGGAGTAGCCTCACAATGAAAGCTAATTTAGACACTTTTGGACACCCTGGATAAAGTTCTATCTCGGCATCTTGCAATAATTCATAGAATTTCTTTGCGTTCATATTCGGCTCTTCGGGGATTTCAGGACCGTCGTTTATTTAGTCTATATTTCTAAAACCGCATGCATCATGGATCATCTCGGTAATATGGTCCTCCTCATCACTATCCCCATCTACTTGAATTGGAGTGTTCATTCTTGCAATGACTTCTCCATGTAAGTCCCACACTCTATAAGTATCCAAAAACCCCCTTTTCAGCAGATCTTCCCTTACTTTGCACCTCAACTTGAAACTTGTGTTCATGCACCTCTTGCAAGGGCACCGAATCATAGTACTCACACCCGATTGACTGAAAGCCGACTCGAGGAAACCATCTATTCCTCTAATATATCTTGGGTCAGCCCTATTCTTAATGTCTAACCAACCTTTATCCATCTCTATTTCCTACATCTCAAAACAAATCATACCTCTACTTTGGGTGAAAGATTTTACTATTTACTTTAAATCTCAAGAAAATAATATAAACAAGCTCATGTACCACTACTAGAAAAACAATGTTTAGTGACCTCCGAATCAAGTAGGAATAAAGTGATTAGCAATAACCAATAATGCATAGCAAATTTAGACAAGTAACTCAATCATTATATTGTATAGCCTCCTTTACACCATTGAAAAAAATATTGTTTAAGCATGTTAAAAAGAGTATGGTTCTAAAAAATATGAAACACATCTAAAAGACAAGAAAAACATAATTCTTGAACTTTAATTCTTTGAAAGACAGAGTACAAAAAACCAAAAATGCATACACACGTCAAACTATGTCCAGATATTATATTCTTTTTTTAATTATTGAATGGAAATCTATGTGGCCACTTATGATTTATATTTATGTATATAACATAATATTTAAGTGAAAGAACTCATCTGAAATGATGGATTGGTAGTACTTAGCTTCTATCAATTATTTAACTTGTTATTATCTAAATAATGCTATTTTATCATTTTGGGGCCGGGGAAATTTGCAATTAAGGAAGATTTTCGATGTGACTTAGAATATAATATCAGGTTTTCCAAATACTTGTTTTCCTCAATGATTATGCAAAGATGAAATTTTTTTTGAGAGACATTTTTGAAAAGTGAACTAAAATACTTTATCTTGTAAAAATCAAAATATTAAGTTATTCATGAACATTAAATATTTCTATATCTAGTAGGTAGAATTAATTAGTAGGTAGTTAGGTACTGAATTACAGATAGTTGCTATGAAATTGAAGTAGCAGTGAAACGAGAATGTTAGTTCAGAATGCTCGTAGATGAAGAGCTCAACTAAAGAATGATGCCAATAGGTGTGCCTTCAATATAGAGAATCTTATTTCAGAATGCCTATATAGAAAGTGTTATTAAAAAAAGTAAATCATACATTATTTGAATATTCCAAATAGCTAAATTGAATTTTGAAGAGACAAAAAAGGTTGGAAATAATGGAGTCCATGTGTCACAAGATCAAAGCATAAATACAAATTAATTAAAGAAAGACACATTTGGGAATACTAAGAAACCAGAAAGAAACTTCAAGTTTAAAGCTGCTATATATGATGGTGGGACACATCATAAGACTATATATTTAATACATCCTTATTAGATACAATACAAAAGAAAATTAAATTTAGGTCGTAAGTGTAGATCCAAAATTTAAATATGGAATTCAACAATTAATTAATTATTAATATACAAACAAACAAATATGTACTATAGGGATGCGTTTGGTTGAGAAAAAGTTTGGAATTGGAATTGGAATTGGAATTAGAATTTGAATTGGAATTGGAATTGGAATTGAATTATTTAAATTGAAAAGTGTGTTTGGTATGAAAAATGGAATTGAAAGTTTATAAAAAAAATGTAAGATAAAAAGAGTAAGTTGCCCCTTAATAAATATTAAATAATTAAACAAAATTTCTAATGGTACAAAACTTTCTCTTATTACTCTCTTTCTCTCTCTCTGCTATTAAAAAAAGCATATTGCAACGCACAAAAAAATCCAATTCCAAGCAGATGCAACGTGTTCGAAGAAGTAGTGGATTCAAGTGAGCCAAAGGTAAGTCTCATAGGTCATATTCGAATTTTGGAGGGTGTGACTGCTTCACGAGCAGAAAATGGTCGTCGTTTAGGGAGAATTTGCAAGATCAAAGAAATTTTGGGTATGAAAACCAAAAGGTATTGATGAGAGTATAATAAGTGAGTGAAGAGGGAAAAGGGGTAGTTGAGGTTAGTGGGTAGAGTTATGAAGTTTGATTAAAATTGCTGGAAAATTATTAAAAAAGAAACAGAAGCACAAATAGTAGAAGAGACGAGCCAGATCGAAAGAGAGAAGAACAGGAGAGAGAGAGCAAGGTTCAGATATGAGGGGTATAACAAACTTTTTCTCCCAATTCAATAAAAATGAGTCCAATTCTACATAAAAAATAAGGAATTCAATTACAACTCTTGTACAACGAAACATGGAATTCATGTATTCCAAAGAATTCAATTCCGAATCTCTAATGCACCAACCAAACTATACAATACATTGAAAATTATGCAAATCCATCCTCAATTCTAATTCTATGATGAACTAAACATAGCCTAAGAGTTTATTATAATTCATCATTTTTCGTGAGATTTTTTGTAATTCGGATAGCATTCCAAGATGGATGTACATTCATTGGCTAGGGTTAAATATAAAAAAGAAAAAAGAAAAATGAAAAACAGATGAGACAAAAGGCCATATGAATTATTGGAAGGAGACAATTAAAAGGACAAAACAAACAGGTCCCTATATAGCTAGATACTCTCATAATTTTCATTTATATTTTATCTCTTTTCTAATTAGTCATATAAAAAGTTTTTATATTTTCACTCTATCGTGATTGATTATGCATAAAATTTTGGTCACATGTCTTTTTTCTCTTACAAAACCTTATAACAAAGATATAAATAACCTTATTTAAATTAATCCGTAAGTAACAAGAGAAGTGGTTCAAGAGTGATTCAGAATTTCAGATGTGAAACAATGGAGTCAAATCCCCAAAAAGAAAATCAAATTGGAATACTCAAATGATAAACAAGATACTCAATGTTCAGAAAAGGAACAAAATTGAAAGCGAGAAGAAGAATTATACAGGGTATGTGGCTTGGATCGAACTCACAGTAGCGTGAAGCGGCGACAGGAACCAACGGCGCAGGTACGGTGGCTTCTCACTTCTCTCTTCTAAGGGGCATTAAAGTAGAAACCCAAGCCCGAAAACGCAGATCACCATCGATGAGATCCTTAAGGACCCGTGGTTTAGTAAAGGCTCGAACGCTTGAATGCTTCTCGCCAAAGGATCAGGAGGAGTGGGAAAATGACCGAACTTGAACGCTTGAACGCTTGATTTCCTTCTCGCCGGGTTTCGCTTGAATGCTTTCTTTTGCTTCTCTCTTCTCCCTCTTGTTTTTGCTTCTGTAAGAGGCACGCTAACTTTTCGTTTCCCGCACTCTCTCTTTTTTTTTTTAATTCTTCTCTAATTTATTTTTTAATTTATATTAATTATTCTTTTTTATAAAAATAATAAAAAAAACTTATACATGTGTTTTTAAAATTTATAATCACAATATGCTCTCTTTTATTTTTTTCCTATATTTTAATTTTTTTTTGCTTTTATTAATTATTCTAATTTATGAAAATAAAAAAAATTAGGTGGTAACTTTAAATATGATAATCACATTATCCCATTTTTTTAATTCTTTTCTACTTAATTGTTTTTTCTCTTTAATTTTTGAATTATATTAATTTTAGTTATTTTTAAAAATAAAATAAATATTTTCGGAGGCGACCATTTTAAAAATTTATTTATTTTCCTATATTCTAATTTTTTTGCTTATATTAATTATTCTAATTTATGAAAAAAAATAAATAAATTAGGTGGTAACTTTAAATATGATAATCAAATTATCCCATTTTTTTAATTCTTTTCTACTTAATTGTTTTTTCTGTTTAATTTTTGAATTATATTAATTTTAGTTATTTTTAAAAATAAAAATAAATAGTTTCGGTGGCGACCGTTTTAGGTAGCCACTGAATGTGACCCAATAATTTTTTTACGCGGGAACAAAATTTTTGGTGCGAATTTTTTTTTTGCGGGAACAACATTTTCAATGGCGACTGAATAAGGTTGCCACCGAATCTGACCCACTCTTTTTTTTAAGGGAGGGAACATGTGGGAAAATAAATTTTGCGGGAACAAAATGTGCTGAATGGTTTAACTTTTTGGTGGCGACTTTTCAAGGTCGCCACTGAATGTGATGAAGGGCTACACGTTTCAGTGGCGACTTTTCTTAGTCGCCACTAAATTTATTGAAGGGTTACATTTCAATGGCGATGTTTTAAGTTCGCCACCAAATATAATGAAGGGTTAGAGGTTTCAGTGGCGACGTTTCTTAGTCGCCACTAAATGTGTTGATGGGGTAAACATTTCGGTGGCGACATTTCAAGGTCGCCACCGAATGTCATGAAAGGTTAGAGGTTTCAGTAGCGACTTTTCTTAGTTGCCACGGAATGTGTTAAAGGGTTAAACGTTTCGGTGGCGACTTTACAAGGTGGCCACTGAATGTGTTGAAGGGGTAGATGTTTCAGTGGCGACCTTCTAAGGTCGCCACCAAATGTAATGAAGGGTTACATGTTTCGTTGGCAACATTTCTAGGCCGCCATTGAATGTCTTGAAAGGTTAGAGGTTTCAGTGGCAACTTTTCTTAGTCGCCACAAAATGTGTTAAAGGGTTAAACGTTTCAGTGGCGACTTTACAAGGTCGCCCCTGAATGTGTTGAAGAGGTAGATGTTTCAGCGGCGATCTTCTGAGGTCGCCACCGAATGTAATGAAGGGTTAGATGTTTCAGTGGCGACTTTTCAAGGTCGCCACTGAATATTGTACATTGGGTGGCGACTTCCTCTTGTCGCCACCAAAAAGATAAGAAAACATAATTAGTGGCGACGTTATTTTGTCGCCACTGAAACCTCTCTTTCAGTGACAAACTTTTTTGTCGCCACCTAAAGGTCGCCACCTATTGAACAGTTTTTTGTAGTAGGTATAGGGTTAAGGGCTTAGGGTTTAGCATTTAGGGTTTAGTGTTTAGGGTTTAGGGTTCAAGGTTTTGGGTTTAGGGTTTAGGGTTCAGGGTTTAGGGTTTAGGGTTTATGGTTTAGGGTCTAGGGTCTAGGGTCTAGGATTTAGGGTTTAGGGTTTAGGGTTTAGGGGTTAGGATCTAGGATCTAGGGTCTAGGATTTAGGGTTTAGGGTTTAGGGTTTTATGGTTTAGGGTCTAGGGTTTATGGTTTAGGGTTTAGGGCTTACGATTTATGGTGTAGGGTATAGGGTTTATGAGTTAGGGTCTAGGGTTTAGGGTTTAGGTTTTAGGGTATAGGTTTTAGGGTTTTAACGTTTAAGGTCAAGGGTTTAGGGTTTAGGGTTTTCTTTTAGGGTTTAGGGTTTAGAGTTTAGGGTTCAGGGTTTTTGTGTTTATGGTTTAGGGTATAGCATTTAGGGTTTAGGGCCAAGGGTCTAGGGCTTAAGGTTTAGAGTCTAGGAGTTAGGGTTAAAGGTTTAGAGTCTAAGGTTTAGGATTTAGGGTTTCGAGTTTAGGATTTAGAGTTTAGGGTTTAGGGTTTAGGTTTTAGGGTTCGGAGTTTAGGGTTAGGGTTTACGGTTTATGGTCTTGGGTTTCAGTTTTAGGGTTTAGGGTCTAGGGTCCAGGGTCTAGGGTTTAGGTTTTAGGTTTAGGTTTTAGGGTTTAGGGTTTCGAGTCTCGGGTTTTGTGGTCTAGGGTGTAGGGTTTAGGTTTTTGGTTTTAGGGTCTAGGGTTTATGGTTTAGGGTTTAGGGTGTAGGGTTTTGAGTTTAGGGTATAGGGTATAGGGTATAGGGTATAGGGTATAGGGTATAGGGTTTACGGTTTACGGTTTAGGGTTTTAGGGTTTAGGGTTTTGGGTTTAAGGTTTAAGATTTAGGGCTTAGGGTTTAGGGTCTATGATCTAGGGTTTAAGGGTTTATGGTTTAGGAATTAGGGTTTACGGTTTTTGTGTTCTAGATTTAGGGTTTAGGGTTTTGGGTCTAGGGTCTAGGGTTTAGGGTTTAGGATTTACGGCTTAGGGTTTAGGATCTAGGGTTCAGGCTTTAGGATTTAGGGTTTAGGGTTTCGGGTTTAGGGCTTAGGGTCTAAGGTTTAGGGTTTAGGGTCTAGGGTCTTGTGTTTAAGTTTTAGGGTTTAGAGTCTAAGGTTTATGGTTTAGGGTTTAGGTTTTTGGGTTTAGGGTTCAAAGTTTAGGGTTTAGGGTTTAAGGTTTTTGATTTTTCGTTCAGGGTCTAGGGTTTTGGGTTTAAGGTTTCGGGTTTAAGCTTTAGGTTTTGGGGTTTAGGGTTTAGGATTTTTGGTTTTATGGTTTAGGGTTTAGCATTTAGGGTGTAGGGTCTAGAGTCTATGGTTTAGGGTTTAGAGTTTAGGGTTTTGGGTTTAGGGTTAAGGGTTTTGGGTTTAGTGTTTAGGTGTTAGGGTTTAAAGTTTAGGGTTAGGGTTTAGGGTTTATGTTCTAGGGTTTAGGTTTTAGCGTTTAGAGTCTAGGTTGTAGGGTTTAGGTTTTACGGTTTAGTGTCTAGGGTTTAGGGAGTGAGGTTTGGGTTTTGTGGTATAGGGTGTAATATTGTGGTGTTAGGTTCTAGGGTATATGGTTTAGGGTTTAGGGTCTAGGGTTTAGAGTTTAGGGAATTGGGTTTATTGTTTACGTATTACAGTTTAGGGTTTAGGTTTAAGGGATTTAGGGTTTAGGGTTTAAGGTTTAGGGTTTAAGGTTGAGGGTTTAGGGTTTAGGGTTTCGGTTTAGGGTTTAGCGTCGAGGGTCTATGATCTAGGGTTTAAGGATTTTGGGATTAGGGTTTAGGGTTTAGGTTCTAGGGTCTATGATCTAGGGTCTAGGGTTTAGGGTTTAGGGTTTAGGGTTTAGGGTTTAAGGTCTTGGATTTAGGTTTTAAGGTTTGGGGTCTAGGGTATAGGGTTTAGGTTTTGGGGTTTAGTGTTTGGGGTTTAGGTTTTG
Source organism: Senna tora (assembly GCA_014851425.1). Lineage (NCBI taxonomy): Eukaryota > Viridiplantae > Streptophyta > Magnoliopsida > Fabales > Fabaceae > Senna > Senna tora. The sequence goes on along the minus strand of JAAIUW010000272.1, from coordinate 22,370 downwards.
GGCTCTAGGGTATAGGGTCTAGGGTTTACGGTTTACGGTTTAGGGTTTAGGGCTTAGGGTTTTAGGGATTAGGGTCTAGGGTTTAGGGTTTAAGGTTTAGGATTTAGGGTTTGGGGTTTAGTCTTAGGGTTTAGGGTTTAGGGTTTAGGGTTTAAGGGTTTAGGGTTTAGGGTTTAGGGTTTTTGGGTTTAGGATTTTGGGTTTAGGGTTTAGAGTCTAGAGTCTAGAGTCTAAGGTCTAGGGTTTAGGGTTTAGCGCTTAGGGTTTAGCTTTTAGGGTCTAGGGTCTAGGGTTTACGGTTCAGGGTTTAGGGTTTAGGGTTTAAGTCTTAGGGTTTAGGGTCTAGGCTTTCGGGTTTAGGGTCTAGGGTTTAGGATTTAGAGTTTTTTGCTTCTGTGTTCAGGGTTTAACATTTAGGATTTATGTTCTAGGTTGTACTGTCTAAAGTTTAGTGTTTAGGACTTAGGGTTTACAGTTTATGGTCTATGCTTTAGGGGTTGGGGTTTAGCTTTAGTGTTTGAGGTTTAAGTTTTGGTGCTTAGCATTTTTTGGTTTATGATATTGAGTTTAGGGTTTAGGGTGTAGGATCTAGTGTTTAGGGTTTAGGGTTTCGGGCTTAGGGCTCAGGGTTTAGGGTTTAGTGTTTAGGATTCAGTGCTTACGGTTTAGGGTTTAGGGTTTAGGGTCTAGGGTCTAGGGTTTAGGGTTTAGGGTTTAGCATCTAGGATTTGAGGTCTAGGATTTAGGGTTTTGGGTTTATAGTTTAAGGTTTAAGATATAGGGTTTAGGGTTTGGTTTTTATGATATAGGATTTAGGGTCGAGGGTTTAGGTTTTAGGGTTTAGGGTTTAGGGTTTAGAGTTTTTTGTTTTGTGTTTTGGCTTTAGGGTTTAGGGTCAAGGGGCTAAGGTCTAGGGTCTAGGGTATAGGGTTTTGGGTTTAGGGCTTAGGGTTTAAGGTATAGGGTCTATGGTTTGCGGTCTAGGGTCTAGGGTTTAGGTTTTAGGGTCTAGGGTTTATAGTTTTAGGGTTTAGGGATTAACGTTTCAGGTTTAGGAATTAGGGTTTAGGGCTTAGGGTTTAGCATTTAGGGTATAAGGTTAAGGGTTTCAGGTTTAAGGTTTAGGATTTAGGCTTCATGGTTTATGGTTTAGGGTTTTGGATTTAAGTTTTACTGTTTCGAGTCTAGGGTTTGGTGTTTAGGGTCTAAGGTTTAGGGTTTAGGGTTTAGGGTTTCGAATTTAGGTTTTGGGTTTATGGTTTAGGGTTTAGGGTCTAGGGGCTAGGGTCTAGGATCTAGTGTCTAGGGTTTTGGGTTTATGGTTTAGGGTTTAGGGTTTTAGGGTTTAGGGTATAGGGCTTAGGGTTTAGGGTGTAGGGTTTAGCGTTTACGGTTTAGGTTTTAGGATTTAGGGTTTAGGGTTTAGGGTCAAGGGTTTAGGGTTTAGAAGCAGGGTTTTTGGTTTTGGGTTGAGGATTTAAGGTTTAGAGTTTAGGGTATTGGGTTTAGGGTTTAGGGATTACAGTTTAGGGTTTCCTGGTTTAAGATATTTCTTTTCGGGTCTAGGGTTTTGGGATTACGGTATATGGTTTAAGGTTTTAAGGTTTAGGGATTAGGGTTTAAGGTTTAGGATTTAGGGTTTAGGGCTCATGGTTTTGCGTTTAGGGTCTGGGGTATAGGGTTTAGGGATCAGTGTTTAGGGTTTAGGGTTTCGGGTTTAGGATTTAGGGTTTAGGGTCTAAAGTTTTCTGTTTAAGGTTTACAATTTAGGATTTAGGTTTTGGGTTTTGGGTTTAGGGCTTAGGGTTTAGGGCCTAGGATTTAGGGTCTACGATTTGGGGTTTGGGGTCTAGGGTCTAGGGTTTAGGTTTTAGGGTCTAGGGTTTAGGCTTTTAGGGTTTAGGGATTACGGTTTAAGCTTTAGGATTTAGGGCATTGGGTGTAGCGTTTAGGGTCTAGGGTTTAGGGTTTATGGTTCAAGGTTTAGGGTTTAGGGTTCAAGGTCTAGGGTTTAGGGTTTAGCGTTTATGATTTAGGGTTTAGGGTTTACGGTGTAGGGTTTAGGATTTATGATTTTGGGTTTAGGGTTTAGGGTTTAGGTTTTAAGGTTTATGGTTTATGGTTTTCACGATTAGGTTCAAGGGTTTAGGGTTTAGGGTTTAGGGTTTATGGTTTCGAGTCTAGGGTTTTGGGTTTTAGGTTTATGGTTTCGGGTTTAGGGTCTACGGTCTAGGGTCTAGGATTTAGGGTTTAACATTTAGGGTTTAAGGTTTATGGTTTAGGGTTTTAGGGTTTAGGGTCTAGTGTTTATGGTTTAGGGCTTTAGGTTTACGGTGTAGGGTTTAGGATTTATGATTTTGGGTTTACGTTTTAGGGTTTATGATTTATGGTTTAAACGTTTAGGGTCAAGGGTTTAGGGTTTAGGGTTAGGGTTTTGGGTTTAGGGTTTAGGGACTACGGTTTAGGGTTTCCCGGTTTAAGATCAAGGGTTTAGGGTCTAGGGTCTACGATTTAGGGTTTAGGGTTTATGATTTAGGGCCTAGTGTTTAGGGCTTCGAGTTTAGGGTTTAAGTTTTAGTGTTTAGGGTTTAAGGTTTCGAGTTTAGGGTTTAAGATCTAGGGTTTAGGTTTTAGTGTTCAGGGTCTAGGGTTTAGGATTTAGGGTTTAATGTCTAGTGTTTAGGGTCTACAGTTTAGGGTTTGGGGTTTGGGATTTGTCGTCTAGGGTGTAAGGTTTAGGTTGTAGGGTCTAGGGTCTAGGTCTAGGGTTTAAGGTTTAGGGTCTAGGTTTTAGAGTTTAGGGTTTAGGGTTTAGGGTTTATAGTTTAGGGTTTAGGGTTCAAGGTTTAAGGTTTAGGGTGTTAGGGTTTACAGTTTAGAGTTTAGGGTTTAGGGTTAAAGGTTTAGGATTTAAGGTTTAGGGTCTAGGGAATAGGGTTTAGGGCTTAGAGTCTAGGGTTTAGGATTTAGGGTTCAGGGTTAGGATTTAAGGTTTAGGGGGTAGGTTTTATGGTTTAGGATTTAGGGTCTAAGCTATACGGTCTAAGGTTTAGAGTTTAAGGTTTAGTGTTTAGGGTTTTTAGATTTATTGTTTAGTGTTCAAGGTTTAGGATTTAGACTTTAAGGTTAGGGTTTAGTGTCTATGGTTTTAGGGTTTATGGTCTAGGGTTTAGGGTCTAAGGTTTAGGGTTTAGGGTTTATGGTTTAGGCTTTAAAGTTTTTACATTTAGGGTCAAGGGTTTAGGTTTTAGGGTTTAACTTTTAGGGTTTAGGGTTTAAGGTTTAGGATTTAGGGTTCAGGGACTAGGGTTTTGGGTTTAGGGTTTAGGGTTTTTGGGTTTAGGGTTTAGCATTTAGGGTTTAGGGTCTAGGGTTTAAGGTTTAAGATTTACGGCTTAGGGTTTACTGTTTAGGGTTTAGGGATTAGAGTTTTGGGTTTAGGAATTAGGGTTTAGGGTTTAGGAGTTAGAATTTACAGTTTACAGTTTGGGGTTTAGGGTGTAGAGTATAGGGTTTTGGGATTAGGGTGTGGGGTTAGGGTTTACAGTTTACAATTTCGGGTTTTGGGTTTAGGGTTTTGGGTTTGTGGTTTAGGGATTAGGATTTGGGTTTTATGGTTTTTGGTTTTGGGTTTATGGTTTAAGTTTTATGGTTTTCGGTTCGGGGATTAGGGTTTAGGGTTTTGAGTTTATGAGTTAAGTTTTTGTGTTTCGGGTTTAGTGTTCAAGGTTTGGGATTTAGGGTTGAGGGTTTAGGATTTAGGACTAAGGGTTTAAGGTTTATGTTTAGGGTTTCGGGATTGGGGTTTTGGTTTTAGGGTTTAGGGTTTAGGGTTTAGGGTTTTTGGTTTTGGGTTTAGGGTTTGAGGTTTAGGGTTTACAAATTAAACTTTCAAGTTTAGGGTTTGTGGTTTTCGGTTCAGGATTTTAGGGCCTAGCATTTAGGGATTCGAGTTTAGTGTTTAGGGTTTAGGATTTAAGGTTTAGGGTTTGGTCTTTAGGGTTTAGGGTTTAGGGTTTGCAATTTATGGTTTAGGGTTTACGATTTACGGTTTACAGTTTGGGGTTTAGGATGTAAGGTTTAGGTTTAATTGTACAGGGTTTAGGGTTTTCAGTTCATGGTTTAGTGGTTAGGGTTTAGAGTTTGTGATTTAGGGTTTGGGGTTTGAGGTTTGGGGTTTAAGCTTTATGGTTAGGGTTTAGGGTTTAGGGTTTTGATTTTAGGGTTTAAGGTTTTTGGTTTAGGGTTTAGTGTCTAGGGTTTGGGATTTGCGGTTTAGGATTTCGCATATTGGGTTTTGGGTTTAGGGTTTAGGTTTTAGGGTATAAGGTTTAGGCTTAGGGCTTTAGGATTTACAATTTAGGCTTTAGGGTTAAGGGTTTCGTGTTTAAGGTTTAGGGTTGAGGGTTTGGGGTTTGGGGTTTGGGGTATAGGATTTAGGGTTTGGGGTTTGAGGTTTGGAGTTAAAGGTTTAGTGTTTTGGGTTAGGAATTTAGGGTTTAGGGTTTAGGGTTTATGTTTTACGATATAGGGTTTAGGGTTTGCGAATGCAGTAAGGGCTTAGGGTTTGGAGTTTAGGTTTTAGGGTTTGGGGTTTAGGGATTTATGGTATAGGATTTTGGGTTTAAGGTTTATGGTTTTGGTCTAGTGTTCAGTGTTTACGATTTAGGGTTTAGGCTTTAGGCTTTAAGGTTTGGGGTTTATGGCTTAGGGCTTAGGGTTTGAGGTTTGGAAATTGCAATTTAGGTTTTTGCATTTAGGGTTTGGGGTATAGGGTTTGGGGTTTATGGTTTATGGTTTGGGGTTTACGGTTTTTAGTTGCGGGTTTTTAATTTAGAGTTTAGGGTTTAGGGTTTAGTGTTTCGGGTTTGGGTTTTTGGGTTAGGCTTTGGGGTTTAGAGTTTAGTGGTTTAAGTTTGATATTTAATTCTTATGGTTTAGGGTTTATGGTTTTGGGATTAGGGTTTAGGGTATAGGGTTAACGGTTTAGGATTTAGGGTTTATGGTTTATAATTATGGGTTTTCAGATTAGGGTTTGTTGTTTAAGGTTTTAGGTTTACAGTTTAGTGTTTAGATTTAGAATTTATAGTATCGAGTTTATGATTTCAGGTTTAATGTTATTGTTTGTGATTTAGGGATTTCGGTTTTGGGTTTAGTATTTAGGGTTTAGAGTTTATGGCTTCGGGTTTAGGGTTTGGGATTTAGCGATTAGTGTTGAGCGTTTACGATTTGGGGTTTAAGATTTAGGATTTAGTATTTTAGGTATAGGGTTTAGACTTTAGGGTTTAAGGTTTAGGGTTTAGGGTTTAGTGTTTAGGATTTGGGGTATACATTATTGGGTCTGTGGTTTAAGGTTTACAGTTTCAATTTCAAGTTTAGGGCTTTGGGTTTGGGGTTTAGGGTTTAGGGTTTGGGTTTGAGGTTTTGAGGGTTATAGGTTTGGGGTTTATTGTTTAAGGTTTAGGGTTTAGGGCTTAGTGCTTAGGGTTTGGGATTTAGGGTTTAGGGTTTTGGCTTTATGGTTTAGTGTTAAGGCTTTAGGGTTTGTGATTTAGGGTTATGGGTTATGGATTTGGGGTTAAAGGTTTAGGTTTTGGGATTTAGGGTTTAGGGTTTTGAGTTTATGATTGAAGGTTTAGAGTATAGGGTTTAGTGTTTAAGGATTGGGATTTAAGGTGTAGGATATCGAATTTAGGGTTTTGGGTTTTTGGTTTAGGGTATAGGTTTGAGGGTTTGGGGTTAGGGTGTGGGGTTTAGGATTTCGCTTTTCGGGTTTGATGTTTGATGTTTAAGGTTTAGTGTTTAGGGTTTGGAAGTTAGAGTTTAGGGTTTGTGGTTTTCGGTTTACAGTTTGGGGTTTAGGGATTGGGATTGGGGTAAGGGCTTATGGTTTAGAGTTTAGGATTTAGGGTTTGGTGTTTAGGGTTTCAGATTTATGGTTGAGGATTTTGGGTTTATGGTTAAGGGTTTGGGTTTAGTGTTCAGGGTTTGGGATTTAGTGTTTAGGGTATGGGGTTTAACAATTAGGGTCTATGGTTTAGGGTTTTGGGTTTAGGATTTGGGGTTTCGGGTTTGGGTTTTGGGTTTAGGGTTTTGCATTTAGGGTTTGGGGATTAGGGTTTAGGGTTTAAGGTTTATTTTTTGGGGGTTACGGATTTCAGTTTCAAGTTTTAAATTTAGAATTTAAGGGTTAGGGTTTAGTGTTTAGGGTTTTGGAATTAGGGTTTAGGCTTGAGACTTTTGGGTTTACTATTTAGGGTTTGATATTTTGTGTTTATGGTTTGGGGTTTAGGATTTATAGTTTAGTGTTATGTGTTTAGGGATTAGGGTTTAGGGTATATGGTTTAGGGCTTACGATTTAGGGTTTACCGATTGGGGTTTGGGGTGTAAGGTTTGGAATTTAGGGATAATGGTTTTGGGTATCGGAATTAGGGTATAATGTTTAGGGTTTAGTGTCTAGGGTTTATGATTTAGCGTTTAGGGTTGACGGTTTACGGTTTGGGGATTAGGATTTAGTGTTTTATGTTTAGGGTTTACGGTTTAGGGTTTAAGGTTTACGGTTTAGCGTTTAGGGTTTATTGTTTAGAGATTAGGGTTTAGTGTTTAGGAGTTTGAATTTACGGTTTACGATTTGGGGTTTAGGGTTTAGTGTATATGGTTTTGGGATGAGGGTGTGGGGTTTAGGATTTACAGTTTACAATTTCAGGTTTTGGGTTTAGGGTTTTGGGTTTGTGGTTTAGGGAGTAGGGTTTAGGTTTTAGGGATTTTGGTTTTTGGTTAATGGTTTACGGTTCGGGGATTAGGGTTTAAGGTTTTGAGTTTATGGCGTAAAGTTTAGGAATTATGGTTTAGTGTTCAAGGTTTGTGATTTAGGGTTTATGGTTTAGGGTTTAGGGTTTAGGATTTAGGATTTAGGGTTTAAGGTTTATATTTAGGATTTAGAGATTAGGGTTTGGGTTTTATGGTTTACGGTTTACGGTTTAGGGTTTGGGGTTTAAGGTTTAGAGTTTATAAATTACAGATTTGGGTTTAGGGTTTGTGGATTTCGGTTCTGGAATTTAGGCCTTAGCATTTGGGGATTCGAGATTATTATTTACGGTTTAAGGTTTAATCTTTAGGTTTTAGTGTTGAGGGTTTTAGATTTAGGGTTTAAGGTTTAGGGTTCGCAGTTTAGGGTTTAGGGTTTACAATTTTGGGTTTAGGATTTAGGGTTTTGAGCTCTTGGTTTTGTGGTTTGGGTTTTAGGTTCATGGTTTAGTGGTTAGGGTTTGGAATTTAGGGTTTGGGGTTCAGGATTTAGGGTTAGGGTTTGGGGTGTTGGATTTAGGATTTAGGGTTTAGCGTTCTAGATTTAGGGTTTAGAGTTTTGTTTTTAGGGTTTAGCATCTAGGACTTAGGGTTTAGGTTTTAGGGTTTATTGTTTAGGGTTGAGTGTTTGGGGTTTGGGGTTTAGGGTTTAGGATTTACCGTTTGGGGTTTGGGGTTTAAGGTTTAGTGTTTAGGATTTGGAACTTAGGGTTTATGGTTTATAGTTTGGGGTTTAGGGTTTGGGATTAGGGTAAATGCTTAGGATTTGGTGTTTAGGGTTTAGGGTTTAGGGTTTAGGATTTCGGGCTTGGGATTTATGATTTAGGATTTTGGGTTTATGGTTTACAATTTTAAGTGCAGGGTTTAGTGTTTAGGATGCGAAATTTAGGATTTTGGGTTTGGGATTTAGGGTTTAGGGTTTATGGTTTAGATTTTACGGTTTAGGGTTTGGTGTTTTTGAGTTAGGGTTTAGGGCTTTGCATTTGGGGTTTCGAGTTCAGGGTTTAGGGTTTAAGGTTTACTATTTAGGGTTTGGGTTTTACGATTTACTGTTTTAGGGTTTTAATTTAGAGTTTAGGGTTTAAGGTTTAGGGTTTACGGTTTAGGGACAATCTTTTAGGGTTGAGGGTTTAGTATGTTCGGTTTAGGATTTAGGCTTTAGGGTTTAGAGTTTAGTGTTTAGGGTTTGATATTTAGTGTTTAGGGTTTTGGATTTAGGGTTTAGGGTCTAGGATTTAGAGTTTAGTATTTTCGGTTTAGGGATATGGTATTCAGGTAAAGGGTTTAGGGTTTACGTTCGGTGTTTGGGGTTTACAATGTAGGGTTTACCGATTAGGGTTTGAGGTTTAACGATTGGGATTTAGTGTTTAAAATTTACAAGTTCGAGTTTACGATTTAGGGTTTTGTGTTATTGTTTGGGATTTAGGGATTAGGGTTTTGGGTCTATGGTTTAGGGTTTAGTATTTAGGGTTTGCGATTTAGCCATTAGTGTTTGGGGTTGGGGTTTAGGATTTAGGATTTAGGGTTTTAAGTTTTGGGTTTAGGGTTTAGGGTTTAAGATTTAGTGTTTAGTGTTTAGGGTGTGGGGTTTAGGCTATAGGGTTTTGGGATTAAGGTTGGGGGTTTATGGTTTACAGTTTACAGTTTCGGATTTAGGATTTTGGGTCTGGGGTTGAGGTTTCGGGTTGATGATATTGGATTTAGGGTATAGGGTTTGGGGTTCGTGATTTAGGGTCTAGGATTTTGGGTTTAGGTTTTAGGGTTTAGGATTTGGGGTTTAGGGTTTGCAGTGTAGGGTTTACACTTTACAGTTTCAGGGTTAGAGTTTAGGCTTTTGGGTATTGGTGTTTGGGGTTGAGCATCTAAGGTTTCGGTATTAGTGTTTAGGGTTTAGGGTTTAAGGTTTAGGATTTGGTGTTTAGGGTTTAGCATTTAGGGTTTAGGGTTTAGGGTTTCGGGTTTGGGGTTTAAAGTTTAGAGTTTAAGTTTTAAGGTTATGTGTCTAGGGTTTAGGGTTTATGAGTTACGATTTAGTGTGTTTGGTTTGGGGTTTAAGGTTTAGGATTTGGGGTATAGGGTTTAGGGTTTTGTATTTATTTTGAAAGTTTAGGGTTTGGTGTTTAGTGTTTAGTGTTTGGGATTTAGGGTTTAGGATTTAGGGTTTAGGGTTTAGGGGTTCGGGTTTAAGGTTCGGGGTTTAGGGTTTATGGTTTAAAGTTTGGAGTTTAGAATTTAGGATTTACAATTTTAAGTTTAGGGTTTAGGGTTCAAGGTTTAAGGTTTAGTGTTTAGGGTTTAGAGTTTAGCGTTTCTTATTTAGGGTTTAGGGTTCTGCATTTTGGGATTGGGGTTTCGGGTATACAATTGATAGTTTTGGGTTTAGGGTTTTGAGTTTGGGTTTAGGGTTCTGGTTTTAGGGATTTGGGTTTTGGGTTTATGGTTTTTGGATTAGGATTTATGGTTTAGTGTCCAGGTTTTAGGATTTTCGGTTTAGGGTTTTGGATTTTGGGTTTAGGGTTTCGCATTTAAGGTTTAAGGTTTAGGGTTTGGGCTTTAGGTTTTTGGGTTTAACGGTAATCGTTTAGTGTTTAGGGTTTGGGATTTATTGTTGAGGGTTTAGGGTTTTGGGTTTAGGGCTTAAAGTTTAGGGTTTAGAATTTAGGATTTTTTGTTTTGGGTTTGGGTTGAGGTTAAGAGTTTAGTGTTTGTTGATAGGTTTTAGGGTTTAAAGTTCAGGGCTTAGGATTTTACATTTAGGGTTTTCGGTTAACGGTTTAGGATTTGAGGTTTGGGGTTTAGGATTTAAGGTATAGGGTTTATAGTTTACCGTTTATGGTTCAAAGTTTGGGTTTTAAGGTTTAAGGCTTAAGGTTTGGGGTTTGGGGTTTGGGGTTTGAGGTTTAGGGTTTGGGGATTGGGGCAAGGGTTTTAAGTTTTGGGGTTTGGCTTTTGGGTTTTGGGTTTAGGGTTTAAGGTTTTGTGATAGGAGTTCAGGGTTTAGATTTAGGATTTAGGGTTTAGGGTTCAGGGTTTGAACTTTAGGGTTTGGGGTTTGGGGTTTAGGGTTTAGGGTTTGGGGTTTAGGTCTTTCTGTTTACAATTTTGGGGTTATGGTTTAAGGTTTAGGGTTTAGGGTTTGGGATTTAGGGTTTAGTGCTTTTGATTTTGACTTCGCGGATTAGTTTTTGGGACTTAAGGTTTAGTGTTTAGGGTTTAGTGTTTATGGTTGAGGGTTTGGGGTTTATGGTTTGGGGATTGGGGTTAGGGTTTAGGGTTTGGAGTTAGGATTTAGTGTTTCGGATTTAGCGTTTAGGGTTTTGGGTTTGGAATTTAAAATTTAAGGTTTTAGGTTTAAGATTTAGGGTTTAAAGTTTAAGGTTTAGTGTTTAAGGTTTATGGTTTGGGGTTTAGGGTTTAGACTTTGGGATTTAAGATTTTGGTTAAGGGTTTAGACCTTAGGCTGTAGGGTTTTGGGTTTTGGGTTTGTTGTTTATGGTTTATGGTTTAGGGTGTACGGTTTAGGGTTTAGGGTTTAGGGTTTGGGATTTAGCGTTTAGGATTTAGGACTTAGGGTTTTAGGTTCAGGGCTTAAGGTTTTGTGTTTAGGGTTTAGCGTTTAGAGTTTAGGCTTTAGGGTTTTGAGTAGAGAGTTTAGGGTTTAGGGTTTAAGGTTTTCGAATTATGGTTTGGGGTTTAGGGTTTACATTTTACAGTTTGGGGTTTAGGTGTTAAGGTTTTGGTTTGTCGTTTAGGGTTTTGGTTTTAGGGTTTTAGGTTTTGGGTTTATGGTTTTAGGTTTAGGGTTTAGTGTCCAGTCTTTGGGATTTAGGGTTTAGAGTTTAGGATTTATGGTTTAGGGTTTAGGGTTTATGGTGCAGAGTTTGGGCTTTAGGGTTTAGGGTTTTGGGTTTAAGGTTTAGGGTTTATGGTTTCAGGTTTAGTGCTTAGGATTTTGGATATAGGGTTTAGGGTTTAAGGTTTAGGGTTTACCATTTAGGGTTTAGGATTTAATTTTAAGGGTTTTGGGTTTAGGGCTTAAAGCTTAGGATTTAGAATTTAGGATTTGCGGTTTTAGGTTTGGGGTGAGGTTAAGGGTATAGGGTTTGTGGCTAAGGTTGAGGGTTTATAGTTCAGGGTTTAGGATTTCGTGGTTAGGCTTTTAGGTTTATGGTTTAGGGTTTAGGGTTTAAGGTTTGGAGTTTAGGGTTTAGGGTATAGGGTATAGGGTTTAGGGTTTACAATTTAATGTTTCTAGTTCAGGGTTTGGGGTTTAAGGTTTAGAACTTAGGGTTTGTAGTTTGGGGTTTAGGGTTTAGGGCTTAGGGTCTAGCATTTGGTGTTTGGAGTTTAGGGTTTTGCGTTTAAGATTTAAGCTTTAGGATTATTGGTTTACTGTATAGGGTATTGGGTTAGAGGTTTGGGGTTCATTGTTTAGGGTTTCAGGTTTAGGGCTTTCAGTCTACAATTTCGGGGTTATGGTTTAGGGTTTGGGATATAGGGTTTAGGGTTTCGGATTTGGTGTTCGAGGATTGGTTTTTGGTGCTTAATGTTTAGTGTTAAGGATTTAGGGTTTACAGTTGAGGGTTCGGGGTTTAGGGTTTGGGCATTGGTGTTAGGGTTTAGGGTTTGGTGTTTACGGTTTAGGGTTTCGGATTTAGCGTTTAGCGTTTAGCGTTTTGGGTTTTGAATTTTGGGTTTAGGGCTTAGTGTTTAGGATTTTGTATTTAAGGTTTTGGGTTTTGGCATTATGGTTTAGGGTTTAAAGTTTAGGGTTGGGTTTAGGGTTTAGCGTTTAGCATTTAGCGTTAGGCATTGAGGATTCAGGGTTTGAGATTTGAGGTTTGAGGTTTGGGGTTTAGGTTTTAGGGTTTACAATTTACAATTTCGAGTTTATGGTTTATGGTTTAGGGTTTAGGGTTTAGGTTTTGAAATTTAGGGTTTAGGGTTTTCGATTTATGTTTTAGTTATTAGGGTATGGGATTAAGGGTTTATGGTTTAGGATTTATGGTTTAGTGTTAGGGATTTGGGATTAAGGGTATAGGGTTTTGGGTTTAGGGTTTTGATATTTGCATTTGCGGTTTTAGGTTTGGGTTTGGGTTAAGGTTTACAAGTTAGGGTTTAGTGTTTGAGTATGGAATTTGTGTTTATGGTATAGGTTTAGGGTTTAGAGTTAGGGGTTTGGGGTTTAGGGTTTATGGTTTAGGGTTTGGGTTTTAGGATTTATAGTTTATAGTTTTGGGATTAGGGCTTAGGGTTGCAGTTTAAGGTTTAGGGTTTAGAGTTTAAGGTTTCGGGTTTGGTGTTTGGGTTTAGCGTTTGGGAATTGGCGTAAGGGTTTTGGGTTTGTTATTTTGGGTTTCAGTTATTGTTTGGGGTTTAAAGTTTATGGTTAGAGTTTGGAATTTGGGATTTAGGGTTTAGTGTTTCGAGTTTCAGGTTTAGGCCTTACGTTTTAGGGTGTCGGGTTTGGCGTATAGGGTTTGGGGTAAAGGGATTAGGGTTTAGGGTAACGGGTTTAAGGTTTGGGATTTACGGTTTAGGGTTTAGTGTGTGGGGTTTAGGGTTTAAGGTTTGGGGTTTAGGGTTTATAGTTAACAGTTTCGAGATTATGGTACAGGGTTTATTATTTTGGGTTTAGAATATAGGGTTTACGATTTTTGATTCAGGTTTTAGGGTTTAGGGTTGTGTTTAAGGTTAAGGGGTTGGGGTTTAGGGTTTAGGGTTTAGGTTTTAGGGATTAGGTTTTAGGGTTTAGGGTTAGGGTTTAGGGTTTTAGGTTTACAGTTTAGGGTTTAAGGTTTATTTTTTATAGTTTACAGTTCCAGGTTTAGGGTTTAGGGTCTATAGTTTACAGTTTCAAGTTGAAGGTTTAGGATTTAGTGTTTAGGGTTTCGAATATAGGGTTTAGGGTTTAGGGTTTGTGGTTTAGGGTTTAGGATTTAGGGATAAGGATTTTGGCTTTATTGTCTAGTGTTGGGGGTTTAGAATTTATGGTTTAGGATGTACGGTTTAGGATTTTGGGTTTAGGGTTTTGGGGTTTGGGTTTAATGTTTAGGATTTAGGGTTTAAGGTTTAGGGTTTGGGGATTGGAGTTCACGGTTTAGGTTTGAGGATTTAGATTTTAGGGTTTAGGGTTTGGGGTCTAGTGTTTGTTGTTTGGAGTTTAGGGTTTTGGATTTAGGAGTTAAGGTTTAGGGTTTTTGGTTTACGATTTAGGGTTTGGGGTTTGAGATTTTGGGTTTACAATTTATAGTTTCAGGTTTATGATTTAGGGTTTGGGGTTTGGGGTTTGGAATTTTAGGGTTGAGAGTTTGGGATTTAGGGTTTTCAGTTTAAGGTTGACAGTTTACTGTTTCGGGTTTAGGGTTTACGGTTTTGTGTTTTGGAGTTTCGGGTTTTGGGTTTAGCGTAACGTTATAGTTTCTTCTTTGATTTTTGGTGCGGAATTAGGTTAATTAACTTAACTCTTAAAATCATGAATTAATTTTTTTCTTTTCTTTAATTTTAGGTGTGTTAAAAGTTATGCTCTATTCCAAGGATCATTTATTCTCTTTTTGTTATTTAAATCTAATAAATTATAAGTTACGTGTTGTCACTCGCAAAACTCTCCAGAATCATCTCTAGGATACATACATCTTATATAATATTCTAAGCAGATAAGGTGAGTTCCTAGCCTCCATGCATTTCCTAACACATATATACTAAGTCTACAGCATATATATTTACATATACAAATCCAGTAAGTAGTGGCACGCACGCCCAAATAGTTAGTCAGGCACGTAGGCCATAATCCAAAAAGTGTGACTCATAAGCCACAGCCAAAAGGGTCAGGCCACTGATAGCCAGTCACCTATCAGTCATCCCTTCTAAGTCCCAGGGATAATCAGGTCATCCGTGGGAAAGAAGAAGATGATGTTCACTGCCTTTAACACTTGGAAGTGGCCCAGAAGTGGCACTTCCACCCACTCCACTTTAATCTCTAGCAGCAAGTGATACCTGGGCATCTGAACACACTAACGTAATGAGACATATAATCCCAGTAACATAGACTACCAGTTTTCAAAACACGTTAGTGGTCCAGCTGCATTACATAGAATACAGAAAACTTCCTCCAGAGTAATCAATCGCACACATTTAATAAGTGTAGTTCTTAACTTAAAGATAACAATTACAAGCTATTTCCATGCATGAGCTCATAGTGAAACACAGATATAAATACTTTAAATTACCAATTCATACCATCTTTCCATCACATTGGTCAGTCATGCCAAATGTACAGTTTCATTTAAAGGATGCGCAAATACCATCTTTCCTCTTTGGTCAATCATGCCAAAGACCAGATTCCTCCAGGACCTGTAGAACTGATCTGAACCATTATCTTACCATCACAAAACAATCTAATGAAAGAGGACAAAAACGACTTACCAGTACAAGTAAAGTCCGCCAATAAGCCACTTGCAATTACCTAACAACTAGGTCATCCCCCGGTGTTGGCACAAGTTAGAACGTTAGGATCACCAGTCCCAGACTGAATGATTTCGTCACTAGTTGCTAGGCAGCTACGTCCCGGGCGCATTCCTAGCCATCCTAGTGTGTCCTTTTCATACAGATCATGTATGTAAAAATATATTTTCTAGGTAATGTTTATTCAATTGCGAAACCATCACTTTCAACTCAATGCATGGCAAAACCATTTGCCCCTCTCAGGCATTCCAGTTTCCACAAATGCATGCTAAAACTCATTTCCAGAATTAGATACCACACACTTAAATAAGATGCATTGGCACATAGTCAACATAAAGTCAAACAAAGTCAACCACAAGTCAAATATTACTTTTACAGCAAGCAACTTCTACAATTTCACATGCACACATCCAAACATCATGAAACTTCATCAGGAGCACTTAAATAGTGCAAATAACAAGTTTAGCTTACTAGTCAAGTAAATAATTCACATCTTGGCCCCTAATTGCCTCTTTTATATCAAAATAGTCCTCTCTTATTAATTCATTGTAATTATAGGGCATATTCAACATTTCAATCCATTCCAAATGCATACATTGGGCATTCATCATCCAATTAACACATACATAGGGTTTTTAAAACCAATTTACCAGAATTTGAGTCAAAACAAGAACTTGGAAAATTTCTAGTTTTCTTTCAAATAGGTCCATATTTAGACTCAAATTTCCCTCTGGCCTTTCTCTGTCTTAAATGAAGTCACAGCAAGCTTCACAAAGTTAAATATGGGTTATTTAACAATTTTCCACAGTCATACAGATCAGAATCAAGTGTTTTTGCACACAAGCTCTAACTTTTTAAATTTCTTGTAAACAAGTCCCTAAGATTACCAAAACTCAACCAGAGCCAATTTTGGAGCTCTACAATCTTTTCAAAAGTTCCTAAATGGTGTCTGAAAGAGTAAATAGTTACCCTATCTTAATCCAGAATGTCCAGTTTTATGTTTAAAACAGTAAAATAGCAGATTTTCTACATTTTGGTCCATCGTACGACCCATTTTCCTTTATGATTTCTTTTGGACAAAGGAGAGCTCATCCTAGTCACTATGGCTTTGTTTATGACTTGTAAAGTAGGTTTTTACAGCCTCATTAGTTCAGAATTGGATCTTTTGTAGCAAAATACCATTTTCTTGAAATTCTTTAAGAAATACGACTCTAAATGCACTAGGATAAGTTTGAGTCACTTATGGACTTTTTTAAACTTTGAAATCAATTTTAAATCAACCTTTGGCAGACTATAAAGGTAGGGTAGTTACCCTACTCAGCCTTACCAGAGTACCCAACTATTATAACACCAAAGTCTGAAGTTTAGTGCACTTAGGTTCCTACTCTTGCCCTTTTCATTGGCAAGTGTTTTCTGAATCATCTGTACTCCTATATGACCTAAGAATGACAACTATGACTTACTAAAACTCAGAAAGTATCGTCATCCTATCAACAGTACAAAATTTCACTTTAAGGATCTAAAATTTTGGATATTTGCCTGTAATTAGCAAGCCTATCATTTTCGGGGCTTAAAGCATTCAACCACTAAATTTCCCTAGCCCTTCTGTGTCAATGATATCTAGGCTTGGCCTGCTGCCTCCTACTGATTCAGTTTTACAGAATTGAGAGAATCTTGAAATTCAGATCTAATTAACACTTCTAGTTGATTTTCATTACTTCTTGCACTCACTCCCATATTTAGGATCTAAATTCACATGGTACTTGTATTCTCACTATCAAACTAACAAATTATAGTACAAATACAGAATATCATCCAGCAATAAGATCATATTAGGCTTACAGCAAGGAATTCAAAATAGAATGCTTTACAATGTCCCATTTTACCTATTCCATGAGATTTATTCTTCTAATTGGATTTTAACTCATAGGTTTCTTTTATCTTCACTGTCAAGATGCTCAGCAATTGATGACATAACAGATTACTTTACAATTGGCTAACTCACCACAGATCACAACAAAATATTTTAACAGAAACACATCACATGTCTTCTAGAATTCATATTCTAGGTATAAAGTTTCCATGACTGTTTCAGAAACATAACCTACCATTTATCCTCCCTTACTTATCGCATTTGATTCATATATCAGCCAGCTAGTTACTACAAAAATATTTGAATCTTAGCCTACAAGAATGCATAGTTACATAACACAAAATTTTACTGCTCCAAAACAGAGTTTCCAACGTCTATACTGGCTTTAAGAACCACGAACTGCTTTACAACAACCATGAATGACACATGCATTTGGGGATTCCTAAAATAGGTTAAACTAGCTTTCATATGACACCTTATTTGCAAGATTTCGTTCAGAATCGAAGTAATTATATTGATTAGAAGTTTTTCTGCCAAAACAGAACTCAGACCTTAGAAATTGAAAGAAATGGACACAAAGTCTTATACCACCATTTGTTTGGTGGATACTTTTGACTCTAATGGGTAGGAGGAAAGGTAACCCTATGTTACCTTGCAATTTCTAGAGAAAAGCAAGTTGAATTCCCTTGTAGGGCCTCGGTTCCAAGCTAAGAGGTAAGATCAAGCTTTCCTAGTGTGGGTCTTTGAGTTCTCACCCTCCAACCTTGCTTCTCTGCCTCTGAATTCAAGCTTCCCAGCTACTCTCTCTCTCTTTCTCAGCTTCTGATCTCACTCTCTCTCATTCTTCTCTCTAGCAAACTCGGTTTTGGTTGCTGGTTATGTGTGTGTCTCGGTTTTTGCCATAAATAATGGTGATGAATAATGTGGCTCCATGATTGATTTTTGCATGGGTTTTGCTAGGTGTCTCTACTCCAATTCTACTTAGTCCTTAAGTGGACAGTTGATCAGATGTGCTGGCAGTAATTAAAGCCTCGTTTGGCTGGCTTAAAGGTTTTAGTTGCCTTAATTGGAGGATAGGGTGACTTAACCCATTTTTGAATTCTTTTCAATTTAATCCTTACTTTCTTTTTTATGGTAGAGTAGGAAATCATGGTTTCTCTTAGGGTTATGTGTTCTTAAACCATTTCTACGGTGTTCTAGGTTTGTATTTTAGGGTCATGTAGCAACCAAGTATAGGTCTAAATGCCCAAAAATCTTTTTTCTTTCAATTTGGTCGCTGAATTTCTAATGGAGAAAATATGACAATTCAGAGCTGGTCTTGTGATTGGGAGTGCTCATTTAGATCTTAGGGTGTCCCTAGAGTGTCTTGGATTACCAAACCTAGGTCAAATTGGTCTTTCTTGCTCAGTTCAGCTAACCTAATTTAAAAGGGTTTAAAACTCCTATCAATATAGTCCCTACGGTTTGCATTAGGGTTTTTTATACCAATTTTCTTCAGCCCTAAGCTTCTCCCCTCCTAATTAGGGTTCCTTATCTTTTTTGCAAGCGCAATCAGTCACACAAACACTTCAAATAGAAAAGTCCAGGCAAGAAAAGTCAGTTAAACTTTCATTTTAAATTTTAGGATGTTACATTTAGAGTTTGGGTATTGGAGTTCAGGGTTTAGTGTTTAGGGTTTCGGATTTAGGGTTTGGTGCTTAGGATTTAGGGTTAAGGTTTCGGGTGTAACATTTAGGGTTTAGGGTTTAAGGTTTATTGTTAAGGGTTTGGGATTTAGGGTTTTGGGTTTATGGTTTACGGTTTAGGGTTTATGGCTTGTGATTTAGGGTTTAGGGTTTAGAGTTTAGTGTTTAGGGTTTCAGATTTAGCATTTAGGGTTTGGGGTTTGGGGTTTGGAATTTAAGGTTTAGGGTTTAGGATTTAGCGTTTATGGTTTTGGGTTTTCGGTTTTGGGTTTAGGGTTTATGGTTCAGGGTTTATGATTTTGGGTTACGGGGTTAGGGTTTAGGGTTTAGCGTTTGGGGTTTAGGGTTTTGAGTTCAAGGTTTAGGGTTTGTGGATTACGATTTACAGTTTTAGGGTTAGGGTTTAGGGATTGCAATTTACTGTTTCAAGTTTATGGTTTTGGGTTTAGTGTTTAGGGTTTGGGATTTAGGGTTTACGGTTTTGTGTTTAGGGTTGAGAGTTTTGTGTTTAGGCTTTTGCATTTAGGGTTTTGCGTTTTGCGTTTAGGGTCTAGGTTTTGATCTTTAGGGTTTTAAGTTTAGGATTTATGATTTAGGGTTTAAGGTTTGCGTTTTGGGATTTAGGGTTTACAGTTTACAATTCCAGGTTTATGGTTTAAGGGTTTTAGAGATAGGGTATAGGGTTTAGAGTTTAGTTTTTAGGGTTTGCGATTTATCGTTTAGGGTTTAGGGTTTGGGGTTTAGGCTTTAGGCTTTAGGCTTTAGTGTTTTGGGTTTGGGGTTTAGGGTTTAGGATTTAATGTTCAGCATTTATGGTTTTGGGTTTTTGATTTCGAGATTCGGATTTAGTGTTCAGGGTTTAAGATTTTGGTTTATGGGGTTAGGGTTTAGTGTTTCAGGTTTGGGGTTTAGGGTTTTGGTTTCACAGTTTAGGGTTTGGGGCTTAGGATTTACAGTTTCAAGGTTAGGGTTTAGGGTTTACAGTTTCAAGTTTATGGTTTTGGGTTTAGGGTTTCAAGTTTGGGATTTACGATTTAGGGTTTTGGGTTTAGGATTGAGAGGTTAGTGTTTAGGGTTTTGCATTTAGGGTTTTGGGTTTAGGGTCTAGTTTTTGGTGTTTTGGGTTTTAAGTTTTGAATTTTCGGTTTCGGGTTTTCAATTTAGGGTTTTGGGTTTTGGGTTTGGGTTTCAGATTTAGGGTTTAGGGTTTGGTGTTTGGGATTTAGGGTTTACATTTTACAATTCTGGGTTTATGGTTTAACAGATTTGGGTTTAGGGTTTAGGGTTTACTGTTCAATGTTTCGGATTTAGTGTTTGCGATTTAGGGTTTGGAGTTTCGAGTTTCGATTATGGCATAGAGTTTAGGGTTTACGGTTTCGGTTTGGAATTTGGGGTTCAGTGTTTAGGGTTTCGAGTTTAAAGTTTAGGGGTTACAGTTTAAGGTTTTGGGTTTACGATATAAGGTATGTGGACTGGGTTAGGGTTTAGTGTTGGTAGTTCAGGTTTTAGGATTTAAGATTTATCATTTAGGGTTTAAGGTTTGGTATATAGAATTTAGGCTTTACGGTTTGAGTGTGGGATTTAAGATTCAGGGTTCGGGGTTTAAGGATTACGGTTTATAGTTTTGGGTTTATGGTTTAGGGTTTAGGGTTTTGTGTTTAGGGACTAGGATTTAAAGCTTCGGGTTTAGTGTTAAAAGTTGAAGTTTTAGGGTTTAGGGTTTCGGACTTACGGTGTCAGGTCTTGGGTTTATGGTTCAAGGTTTAGGGTTTATTGTTTAATGTTTAGGGTTTAGGATTTGGGGTTTAGTGTTTAGGGTGTAGCGTTTTAGGATTAGGGTTTAGTGTTTAGGGTTAAGGGTTTTGGGTTTTAGGTTAAGCGTTTAGGGTTTGGGGTTTGGGGTTTAGGGTTTGCAATTTACAATTTGAGTTTATGGTTTAGGGTTTGGGATTTCAGAATTATGGTTTTGGGTTTACTGTTAAGGTTTAGGGATTAGGGTTTAGGCTTTAGGATTTAGCATTTAGGGTTTAGCGTTTAGGCTTTAGGGTTTGGGGTTTAGGGTTTTGGGTATTCAGTCTTAGGTTTAGGGTTTAGGGATTAGGCATCTAGGTTTGGGGTTTAGGATTTATGATTTAGGGTTTCGGGTTTCGGGTTTCGGGTTTATGATTTAGGGTCTTGGGATTTGGGTTTAGGGTTTATGTTTTAGGATTGACGATTTAGGGTCTTGGGTTTATGGTTTAGTCTCTAGGGTTTCGGATTTAGGGTTTATGATTTTGGGTTTAGGGTTCATGGTTTAGGATTTAGTATTTAGGGTTTAAGGTTTTGGGTCTAGGGGTTTGGGGTTTGGGTTTTGGGTTTAGGATATACAATTTACAGTTTCGAGTTATGGTTTACGGTTTAGTGTTTGCAGTTTGGAACTTAGGTATTATTGTTTGGGGTTTTGGGTTTAGGGTTTAGGGTTTGGGGTTTTGGAATTAGGGTTTAGGGTATATGGTTTAGGGTTTAGGGAATTGGGATTAGTGTTCGGGGAATTAAATTTAGGGATTAGGGTTTTGGGTTTAAGGTTTAGGGTTTGGGGATTGGAGTTCACAATTTAGGGTTTAGGGTTTAGTGTATGGCAGTTTGGATTTGAGTGGTTTTGTGTTTAAGGTTTAGGATTTAGGGTTTAGTGTTTAGGAATTGGGGTTTAGGATTTAGGGTTTAAGGTTTTGGATTCAAGGTTTAAGGTTTAGGGTTTTATGTTTATGGTTTAGGGTTTAGGGTTAAGGGTTTTGGGTTTTGTGTTTGGCATTTAGTGTTTAGGGATTGAGATTTAGGGTTTTAGGTTTTAGGTTTATGGTTTGAGGTTTAGCGTTTAGGATTTAGGGTTTTGGGTTTAAGGTTTAGGATTTTGGATTTTGGGTTTAGCGGTTTAAGGGTTAGGGTTTGGGGTTTGGGGCATAGGGTTTTGGGTCTTGGGTTTTGGGTTTATGGTTTACGGTTTTGGGTTTAGGATTTTGGGTTTTGGGTTTAAGGTTTAGTGTTTAGTGTTTGGGGTATAGGGTTTAGGGATTAGGGTTTACAGTTAACAGTTTCGGGTTTAGGCTTTTGGGTTTTGGGATTTAGGGATTAGTGTCTAGGGTTTGGGGATTAAAGTTCAGGGTTTAGGGTTTAGGGTTTGGGATTTAGGGTTTTGGGTTTTGGGTTCTAGATTTTGGGTTTAGGGTTTAGGGTTGTGGGTTTTGTGTTTAGGGTCTTGGGTTTAGGGTTTAAGGTTTAGGGTTTGGTTCTTAGGATTTAGGGTTTAAGGATTTGGGTTTAGAGTTTGGGTTTTGGGTTTAGAGTTTAGGGTTTACGGTTTACGGTTTAGGGTTTGGGGTTTAGGATATAGGGTTTAAGGATTTGGGTTTAGGGTTTAGGGTTTAGGGTATATGGTTTACGGTTTTGGGTTTAGGGTTTGGGTTTGTGATTTTGGGTTTAGGGTTTTGAGTTAGGGTTTAGGTTTTAGGGTTTATGATATAGAGTTATAGGTTTTGGGTTTATGGTTTAGGATTTAGGGTTTAGGGTTTAGTGTTCAAAGTTGTGGATTTAGGGTTTAGGGTTTCCTATTTTGGGTTTAGGATTTAGGATTTAGAATTTAGGGTTTAGGGTGTGGGTTTGGGGTTTACGGTTTACGGTTTACGGTTTTGGATTTTGGGATTTGGTATTAGTGTTTACAGTTTACAGTTTCGGGTTTAGGGTTTTGGGCTTTAGATTTTAGGGTTTATGGTTTTTGGTTTAAGGTTTAGGGCTTGTGATTTAGGGTGTTGGTTTTGGGTTTCGGAGTTTTGGGTTTAGGGTATGGGAGTTAGGGTTTGAAGTTTTGGGTTTAGGGTTTAGGGTTTAGTGTTCAGAATTTGGGATTGAGGGTTTGGGCTTAGGATTTAGGGTTTAGGGTTTAGGGTTTAGAATTTAGCGTGTAGGGTTTGGGGTTTGGCGTCTAGGGATTTTGGTTCTTGGTTTTGGTTTTAGGCTTTACAGTTTACCGTTTTGGGTTTAGGGTTTTGTGGTTTGGGGATTGGAGTTCAAGGTTCAGGGTTTAGGGTTTCAGATTTAGGGTTTAGGGTTTAGGTTTTTAGATGTTAGTTTAGCGTTTAAGGTTTGGTGGTTAGGGTTTAGGGTTTGGTGTTTAGTGTTTACGTATTAAGGATTTGGGTTTGGGGTTTAGGATTTAGGGTTTAAGGATTTGGGTTTAGGGTTTAGGTTTTAGGGTTTAGAATTTTCAGTTTATCATTTAGGGTTTAGGATTTTCGGTTTTGGGTTTGTGGCTTATGGTTTAGGGTTTAGAGTATGTTATTTAGGGTTTAAGGTTTTGGTTTTGTGGTTTAGGGTATTGGATTTGGCATTTAGGGTTTGATATTAGGGGTTTTGGGTTTAAGGTTTAGCATTTAGGGTTTAGTGTTCAGGGTTTGGGATTTATAGTTTAGGGTTTAGGATTTAGTATATACAGTTTAGGTGGTTTAGGGTTTCGTGTTTCGGGTAGGGTTAGTGTTTAGGATTTTAGGTTTAGAGTTATGGGTTTG